>NNCF01126994.1:610966-761074 GCA_002313205.1 Laupala kohalensis | reverse complement strand
AGGAAAATGAAAGATACCCTAGCCTTAATGGCGTCGGGATCGAAAAGAACAAGAGGTGACCAAGGGAGATCAGGAAAGAGAAAGGAAGGAGCGTGGCACAAGTAGACTACTAATAAAGTCTCAGAGAGTACTATTTCCAGTTTCATAAAGAAATGACTGAATTATAACACATGTTTTTCTTTCACAAACCTAATGAAAGATCGTCCACTGTTGTGTCGTTGAAGTAGAGAATCTTTAGTGAACAGCAATGGAAAGCAAAACAAACCAATGCGAGGGAAGTAGAGCATGCTGAGAAGACTTACATCCAGATTTCGTTCTCTGAAAACTAAGCGATGTGCGCGTGTACACATCGAAAAGACGAGATTGTAGCTTGAGCCGAGCGGAACACACATTCGCGTGGAAAGGGGCTCAAATTAATCCCGCGCGAGCGAAGAGTGGTAAGGGGGCGCGAGCTGTGGCGGTAGTGGCGGGGATCGGCGACGCACCGCTGGAGGCGGCGCCCGGGGGCAGGGGGAGCACATGAGAGATGGGACCATCCCGGAGGATTCCGCCGGCAGTATTTCGCGCGTTGTGTGAACCCGTGGCAAGAGCTTCGCGGTTGTTACCGAGACCGTCCGTTAACTCTGGAGACCCACGCTGGGCGCCTTGGCGCAGTCGTGCAAAGGGTTGAGGGACGTGTTGAGGGAGTGATGTGGGAGATAGATGGGTCTGGCGATCAGTGTCTGGGATGCGATGAAAGATTGGAGTGAGGCGATGTGAAACCCACGTATGGACGAGGAAGTGTGAATACGGGGAAGATTAATTGAACCCAATTCAGGCACCAGAATCATGAAAGATGGAAAAGTGCGCGAATAACTAAGCGTGACTTAAAATGCTTAGCAATTAATTAACTCCCTTAAATTGTATTTTGATTAAAAATGAATGCGATAAAATATAAATCGAGACTGATTTCGTCATTTGAGACCAATCTCATGCCACAGATCAGCTATTTGGATCAAGATTTCACGAGCGTTTGTGAATGAGATTATGAAAAATAACTATGGTTCTCCACGGAAAACATAAAATCATAACTTAGACAGTGAATTTTCTTGTACAGTTTAAGAATTCGTCGAACTTATTACACCTAAAAATGTCAGATACGTGCTACATTGTTATGACTTGCGATTTGTGAAGCTTTTTAAGATTAAGGATTGAGAGCACAATTTTATACAGCTCCGCGTATTCAAATAGGGAAATTCGGTTAGCCATGTTGGTCCAAATTGAACCCATTTCAACAGTTTAGAATTAATTACGTTTTTGCTGAAGACCTTCAGAACAGGGTCAGATAATTACAGACGACATTTTGTTATTCATAATTATTCAAGTCATTAATAAATATTCAAACTTTGGAATTTTATAATGAAGCAAGCAACAAAATCGTGACTACTATTTCCCATATACCATGCATCCTCAGAGCACTCAGTGAACAATATCATAGTTTGGAGGCAACGAAGATGAATAATTAATGTAATTGCGTAAGTACTACTGACTCTCACGTAATGTTCCATTTCCATGGTGGTACCAGTTTCTATGGCTCATGAGATATCAAAATTTACTGATAGGTTCAATTATATAGAAGTGATAAACAACTCCTGATAATAGATGCACTTTTCTAAATGTTGTAAGATATTTTATTGATGGACATATACAAATACTTTTTGTTATTTTATTCCCTCTTGGACGAACTTGAAGCGAAACATAAATGAATTACCTAAACGTTTATTAATAAATAAATAAATAAACTTTATTGTCAAAAAGCAGTTACAAACTGTGTATAAGCACGTGGAGGACAATAAACTAATTCACTCTCCGGAAGAAAGCAAGGGACCATCCCATCAATTCCGATCAAGGGCTCTAAGGCAGAGGTGGATTTAACATTTCAACATACTCCTAACGATAAAAAATAGTTCGACACGTGTTATAGTATTAACAAACACCAACAAATATTTTATTTAAGAAAACACAGAAAAGTCATTTCATTTGTACGTTTTATTATCAAGCTGTAAATCATTTGGAAAGTATTGTTAATAATTCGTAACTATTAAATAACACTAAATTACACTAAATATTACAGTAATTACAGTAAATATTAAATAACACTAATTATTTAAATTGATGCCGTCCCTAGATTTGATGCTTAATTAAGAGCATTGTTGTTTAATTTTCCATTAAAATTGAAACAAAATATTCAGTTATTCAATTCACTGAACGATTCATCCAATATATACACTATGTATTTAAAGTGATTTAATGCCAAAAACATATTTATGTGGGAGTTAAAAAATATATGCAGCGTTGGGAAATAAAAAAAACCTAACATAATAAAGTTACAAAAATTAACAGTCGCATTGACACATAAAAGTGTGTTTTTTGCGTGTCCATGTTAACAGTCAGAAAAATAACATGAAGAATTTCAGCAACAATTTTAAGTGTATACTCCATCAATATTTGTCATTTTTTTCTTAATGCAGGGTTACCTATTCTTTTTTCTTTATGTGATGTGGCCTGGTATTTTTTCTTTGCTTGCTTATACAATAATAATAATAATAATAATAAATTTATTGTCAAAAACAGTACAAACTGCGTATGACCACGTGGAGGACAATAAACTAATTTACTCTCCGGAAGCAAGCAAGGGATGCATATAGTCTCCATAAAAGTTGAAGTTCGTTTGATTATACTTTGAAGCAGAGAAAATTCTCAGGTGGCATTAATCACAGATAGTCGTAAAATATTTGTAAATATGAAATATTTTACAAAATTAATTTTTTTCTCTTTGAAATGATGAATGTAAGCTAGTGTGCATTTTTTACTTTTAGTTCATACAAGATCACAGCTGTCGGAGAAAAAAATTCTTAAAAATAAAAAGTGTGCTCAGGATGTTTTATAAATACTGCAGACGAGATGTTGGAAAAGAGAAGACTTGTATTGCGACAAACTCTGGAACGGGATCGTACTTGAAGGACGGGAAAACGCAAAAAGTGACACTTTCAGGACAGAAGCAAAGTACCTGTGTCTACGAGGTATTTCAGACGACAGAATTCTCCTCGAGAAGAGGATTTTGTGGGAGATGAGTGGCATGGTTGATGCGATAAGGTGGTATTCATGGTGTCAAAATGCTCTGTGTCATCAGGAGCGTTATTCTTACCTTTTTTAGGTAGCATTATATTGCTTGGACTTTTAATACTGAAAAGCGATTTGAAAAATTATTTTTTTAGCGGAAATACTTTTATAGCAATTTTCAATGTTAGTGATGACCTATTTACTAACAGGAGTTGGTCGGCTGTGCAGTACTCAATACTTAGTATTTAAACATACAAATTTTTCGACTTTGAGAAATGGGTGTTGGAAAAGTTTTGTTCTTGAATATATTATTAGGTTCGAGTAAATAATTAAATAGGAAAATTATACTGTACAACGCACTTCGAATTAGGAATGATGAATCTCCGTTTATCTAGAATGAGTATCATTAGAAAGAAAAGGCGAGAGTTAGCAATTGGAATACTTCATTTTTCATCCCATTCTTACCCGTCGTCATTGTTAGCTCGTTTCCTGAACAGAAGACGTACGAAATCTTATAGTTAATACGGTGAGAAAATAACATCATCTAAATGTATTTTTTGGATTTTCTTACATTTTTAAAATCTAATTTTACAAAGAAAATTCTTGGAGTCTCAACACTGTATAAACACAATTTTCAGTAATATTTGGTTTATTCGCCAACAACTATACATTGATGTTGTTTTAAAAAGATGTATAATTTCATGTTTTTCACGTTATCTAATCTGAAAACGTTCAGATGTTTAAAACATGTACTACGTGACCTTCCAGAAATGTCAATGTATCGTTTCCATGAAGATGTGCTCGCTGGTATGTTGTTACATCTGTATAAAATTATACGCAACTGGTTAAAAGTCAAGAAAAGTTAATATATTAAATGTATTCAGGAGTGAAATTCAATATTTTACAGTAATAAATACTCATTTCTTTACATTTAGTTAATAGCAACACTATATGTCCAACTTCATACATTTTTTCTGTATAACAATGTTATAACGAGGTATTAGTTGACTCTTAATTTCGTCACGATGTCGCTATTCGAATAAAACAATACATACAACTGATTTTCTTCTCTCTAAAACTATAAACCAATGACTCATTACTGGAGGGGAATTATTGATTGTGTCTAATTTACAACAATCCTTTTATTTAGAATTTGAGTACCCTACGTGATTTTAGAAGTAGATAATATCAAAGTTTGGTGGCTGTGATAAAAAGAAAATGCCTACATCTTAACAGATTCATTACAACTAAAAAGAAAAATATACGAAGAATGAAGAAAAATGAATTATCAATATGTTATAATGAAATAACTTATGTCACACGTCAATAGTGATAACAAAAACAGAGAAATAAAAAGGTAAAATCAGTCATGTAAATTGAAGCACATTTGGGAATTAAAAAACGCTATCTTTGCGTAAGTCTTAAGCTCTAAACAAATTTTTTTAAATACAAAAATATACTTTTAACGCACAAAAACATTTTAAAACAATTGTACAATTTTAGTATTCATAAAATGATTAACACAATTAGTTTGCCTGAAATTTTTGAAAGTCCTACCCTTACATTTCTTATTTAGCTGTTTCATTACCTAAGTTAACATTTGTAATAAAACAAAAATTGTCATGATCCCCTTCTCTGCACACCATTTACACATTCTCTGAGGTGAGAGTGCATTATGGGTGATTTTGACTCCTGTTTGTAATCAGATTCTCCGATGCTGGGAGGAAGCAGATTCTGGCGAAGCGATGTGGTTTAGGAAGCGAGAGGTAGGAAGGACGGTGGTGAGCGGGAACAAGCGGGGCAGTGGGGGTGTTAGGCGGCGATGTGTTGGTCTCGTAATAAGAGACACGCTTGGGGTCACGAAGTTACGAGCTGCTGCAACGCGCTCTCAGCTACGAATCGTGCGCTGCTGCGTGGAGTCACGCGGGGATGAGCAACTACACCGACGATCCTCCAGAGAAACGCCAACAAGATCATACGAGGAAAGCGTACGATGGGGCAGATAAAAACATCAAACTCCGATTTTCTAAAAGAAATTTTTAAACCAAATAATTTGTCTATAGAAATTACCAATATAGATTGCTTCAAAAACACGAAGAATTTTTCAGCTTCGCTATGGTGATTCACAAATTCATTACGTAAGAAAGGATGGAGGGTCCGATAATCGACGAAACAACTTGTTTATCACATCAAGACAAAATTTCGTATATCTGTTTGGTGGTGCGTAAGGCCCATTCAACCGCTTGGCAAACTTCAGTCATATCATCACTGAAAACCTTCAACCACAGACACGACGAGAGGACCCAGCACTGAAGATCGTCGCCATGCGGTCATTAAAAGCTCCAATTCATTGTGAGAGATTGACAGAAATCTTCTAATGTCTCTGACCAATTGACGGTAGTATATTTATTATTTACAATCGTATAATTCTAAAAAAAATAGTGCCTAATATCTTAATGTTTTATATGATACACGAAATTACTGCCAGTATAATATCAGGCACGTAATTAAAGACTAATATTACTTAAGATACAACAGTTTCAAAAATGAAAAACTGTTCATTACAATGATTGTCAATCTTAAATGATTCTGATCAAATGAAATCGTTAATGATCGGGATGTTACTAACCATTAAGATGAAATGAGAAAATAAATTCTCGCATTTAGGCAATATATTTATTAACTAGGTCGCCTTTTCGTCAGCGAACGCTATCTTCCTCAGATATCGTTCGGAAATAAATTCGGGTTTAAGGATATACAAATTCCAGACGAAGAGGGATTTGAACATAAGAGGACGATCGAAAAAATGATTTACATTTATAGAGAGATTACAAGCAACAAAAAGATTTGTTGATAGGTTGAGCAGCATTAATGCTTATTTCATTAAGAATCATATTCGTTAAAATACCTCATGGAAAATTAGTCGATAACAATGATAGAAGTTTTTATGTTTATTCAAGGAAGTAGTTTTATCTCTGTAAAGTTTATTGGATTTTAATTATATTATATTAGAGATATGTTAGGTCCATTAATAAATGTATTGACTCGAAACTGCTTTNATATATATATATATATATATATATATATATATATATATATATATATATATATATATATATATATATATATATATATATATATATATATATATATTTTTGGGTATTGTTTTTATTTTATGGGTTCGTACGAATAATAATTTGAAAATGCACTATATTATGTTTTGTGGTAAGTGTAATAGTATAACGTCTGCTGTTGTAAATATATAAATCCTTTGTAATGTATAGTTATGTAAATTATTGGAACAATGTGGTGTATAAATACTGGTTACTTGTCTGGCAATGTCTCTTTATTTGAAAATAAGAGATAAAATGGTAGTTGGTTTTTGTTGTTGTATATGGTGATGGAGATTAAGTAGTTAGATGATGGAATTTTGTTGTGGATCAACTAAAATATGTGTTATAAATGTCTAGATTATACGATGTTGTCTCATGTATTTATGTAGCCTTCTTGATAGTTAACATAATCATTTAAAAAAATAGGAGATAGTTTCATATTACGATTTAACCAACCATTAGATTTAATTTTTTGACTATTGGAAATTAGGTTTGATTGATTTCTTGGCTACAGATAAATATATTTTTGTAAGAAGCGGTTCTTTGTTATGTTGGTTTTTTAATTTAACATTTTATGCTTAGGTAAAATTTTAAATGCCACTGTTTTACTCTTATTCAATACTTATCTTTATGTAAATGAATAATATTTTCAGGAAAACATGAATATAAATTTAACTTCAATATTTAGAAACTGAACAGCAAAAATAAACAATTTTACCACAAAAATCTTCTAGGAAACAAGTATGTCCTGTAAGGTTGTTAGTCAAAGAAAACTAAAAAAAAGGTATGATCTGAATAGAGGTTCCATCTTGTTCAACATACAAGAACCAAATTTTAGAAATTATGTTACACTAACAATTTTTCTTTAATTGAGGTTTTAGGGCTTGCAAACATCAAGGTCATTCGCGCAGTTACTGACAATTAAAATCCATTATATTTAAACTCAAGAAATAGGAAATATCGAGGTTGCTAACAGTGCTTTATTCCTGAAGGACAAAAACTTACAGGTACGCATGACAACTGTTGAACAGTTAGACTTTGCGACTGTAATAAACGAGGCGACCAAGAGCTGGCAGATTGATTAATTTTTCATTAGTTATTTTATAACATGAAGATTGAGAAAAATGATATTAGACTTGAAACCAAACAATGAGTAATTCTGAATTTTTTTCATTTGAAACATAAATCCCTCTTTAACACTTTTAAATGTTCACGTTCTTAGGTATTGAATGTCCGAACATGAAAAATACACCCGAAAAAATATCCTAATTTATTTTTAATATAAAACAAAAGTGATTTTACAAAATTAATGTAATAATTAATTATTTAATTAATTGGAGACTATATTATGTGATTTGTAATGATAAAATCGATACGCTAAATTTTTAATTTAAAGCGTCTTTAGAAGTTAAAAGATTCTTATGATTTCAGTTTCCATGTCATTAACATTACATTCATTATTAATGTTCAACATGAGTTCATTCAACTTCTATTACTTATGAACATTCTCTGTGATAGCAAAAAGTGCTCTTAGGATTTCATCAACATTTTTTTTTAATTGTTTGATTTTTTTCTGATTTCTTAAATTTAAGGATACACGTGCTAGAACCTTCTGAATTGAATTTGCTTTAGAACCGTAAAAATTAAACATTAGATTGCAAATAAAATAGATTTTTCTAAAGATGTTAAAATGTAGTAGAAAAGTAATTATATTTATCAAATTACTTAAATTGGGAATCTGTTTTCTGAAGAGTCACTTCACGTGGAAACTGTCATAATTAATTTCAGCAGTAGGCTACTATTTTTTTCTGCTTCTTTGAACAGTTCGGTGTGATCGAGATTCAAAAATCGGAGGTATACTGTGTACTTACCATGTCGTGTAATGACCGTAATCTATATTTTTCTCCCATTTTGAGTCAATAATTTTTCGAGACAACTAAATAAAATATTATAACTAATTAAAGCATTGATATTGAATAGCAAAGAAATGCCAAAATTTTCAAAATATCGGTTTTGTAATGGCACTATCTTTTGTGTCAAGGCCAAAGGCATTGAAAAGGTGTTTAGTACCTCGTAGGTGTAAAATAATGATGAGAAGTTGTCAGTTGTATGTCTTATCTTATTTCAAATAACATGAATCTTAAAAACACGCCAACAAACAAAAAAAGGAAATAAAACATTCATCATTACAGTAAAAAATGTATAATATTTTATTACATTGTGATTAGCTACTTAGTAAAGAAATGTCAAGTTTATTGCTTTTCACCTTCTTGAATGTAATTGCACTGACATGTGATCTTTACAAGTAATCAATAAAAATCAAAAATATTTTGATATATTATATCTAAGGTTTCGCGACAAAATACGTTAATAGTAGAAAACTTAGAGTGAACCTGATTATGTTAATATATCGGTCAATTCAATCTAGAGTGTGTAATTCAGAAAGCTGTAAATTATGGAAAATATTTTGAAATTTTTGATATGTAGAATCAATTTTTCTTACATAATATGACATCCCAGTACTCCATTAATGAGGTAGATGTTTTACAATATTGGTGAACGGATTTCCTTGACTAGAGTTTGCTATAGAAACATACGTGGAATACATTCACTGGAATTCGAACACAGGAAAAATAACTGATAGAGTCGTTCCATCCATACTATTTGTTTATTTTGTGTGTGTGTGTGTGTACACATTCAAAATTTATCAAGCACTTCTTGAATTTTAAAATACCAATTTCGTTACGCAAAGGAACAAACATGGAGTACAAATATTAGATTTTTATCCTCCATGATCTTTTTGAATGTATACAATATTTCACCATAAACGGTATGTAAATATTTGTAATAATTTAGTTGGTGTTATGTTTAAGTAATGTTTCGGGAAATTGGGATATTTTATTAAAATGTTGTGTTTAAGTGACAGAAGCGTAGAGAATTTTTAGTAACTCTCTTTAAATGTTTTTTGCTTCACAGAATTAAGTCAATAGATTTTCTAAAAACCTTAGTAGCTTCTGAAAACAGGAATTTCATTCTTCCTGTATCAAGTAATATTTGAAAATTATGAAACTCAAACACCATGATTCAAAGAAGTAACTTCCACTTCTAAAGCATATACCAAAGTATTTTTATCATAATTTTCAGTTTTAATGGATGCTACAGTATTATAATAATATTTTATCTGGCTCCCGTGTTGTTCATCCTGCATTGCAACAGTATTTACTGAATGTAAGATATATTTTTTGAGTGAGCAAAACATAATTTTCAAATTCTTTGCTAGAACTTCTTTTATATGTTTTAAAACTTGCAAGGAAAAAATAGTTGTTCTTGAAAAGTTTACTATTTCATAGTTTAAAAGAAACACGGTGGTTATTGAATATAGAGATTGAAAAAGTGTCCAACCCGCTACTGGCATTCAGTTAAGGTTTCTATTTTTTTCAACTTATCCAAACTTTGCTGTTTTTTAATAAAAGAATCAGCTTTTGGTGACTAGTAAGTTAGTGTAAAAGAATATTTATGTGAGAGAGACGAACTCTCTCTTCTTCCGAAGAATAAAAGACTATTTCACGAATATTAAATTCAGGGATGAACAACTGTATTAAGCTGTGAGGTGCTAATGAATGTCATGTATTTCTGTGACACGTCACGCCTTGCCTATAATAATACAGAGCACGAAGTGTTTGGTATGCAATGCACGTTTTATAAGTTTGAAAATGGTATGCCACTCACCTTGTTCAGTAAACAATGGTATGAATAAAAAATTAACGCATTAATCCCTAGACGCTCTGATCATGCATACAACGCTCAGGGCCACCCACTCATTAAAACATGAAATGAAACTGTGCACAGCTTAAATGGAACGTCACGCCCTTTTTGTTCGTTGCTCGGTGACACTCGACCTCTCCTTCCGCCCTAAAATGCATCCCGCGCCCTCTGGGAAAACCCTCCCGCGCTCAAGAACTAACGCAACGATATGGGTTCACTGCAAAATTTAACGTCTCTCTTTATGATATTCGTTTCGCTCTGGAGACCATTTAATTAGTACTTACATTTTTAATTTGGCGTTTCCGCTCGCTGTGCTGCGCATTCTTTTCATGATCCTCTCGAAAGCTTCTGAAACCCATTCATTAACTTTAATTAAAACTTAAATTTACAAGATTCTTTCTTGCCCTTCTTAGGAAGTGGATATATTTCTTAGAAATTGGGTGTACCTCATCGTTTTCCGGCACATATGTTCAACAGGGTAAGAGAGCATAGAATTTTTTACTCTAATGAAATATTGTTACCTCTGAATAGTTATTTTCCCCTACCTTTTTTGATGGTTACATTTGAAATGTTGAGGACTTCGTTGAAGTTCTTAGAAATGTTTCCGAGATGAACTGTTTCTCGTGTACCGTGTATACGCCTCTCTGAGTTACAATAAATTTTGAAACAATTAGCACTTAGTACATACTTTAAACGTACGATTACAATTCGTCAAAGTACCTTTAAGTGTAGCTAGATTTAACCTAGAAGAATAATGCAAACTGCCCAGTTTCCTTCAAAAATATACTCTCATGTCAAAATAAATAAATAAAAATGTCTCACCCAGATGGACGAGATAGATCGCGATTGTTCTTAGAAAGCAGATACAAAACCCATACAAAATAATTCAACTTCCGTATATCGAGGAGAAATAATTACTGAGTTACACAACCAAACGGTTTATTTTGGTATGGCATCATGCCGCCATACTGGCGCACGCATGTGTGTTAATGTCACGGCATGGAGTTGTAGATGATCCCGAAGCTGTCTTGTGATCGCAGTTTGCAACGGTGCATGCAATTCCTTCAGCATATATGGTAGGGGTAGTGTCCTAATCATACACCATAGCCACCCACACATTCTCAATCGGGAAGGAATTAGGAAACTCGGTAGGTCTTGACAAAGTCTTCACAGCTTCCAGGCACGTTGTAGCTGGCTGTGGTTCTTTTTTATTCTTGTTGGTATGGGGCTCTGGGTGTTTATGAACGGTTGCGCCACCGGCTGTACGGCTTCCTGAAGCCCTCTTTACACGGCCCATTTTACGTACTGTTTCGTGAAAATACACACCAGACCAGATGCAGATTGTACCGAAATTTTCGAGCATGCTCTATTTTTCAGTACCACTTGTACAAATTGATTGCGGCACTGCTAGCGGCAACTCTGGCTACTAGTTGCGTCGTCTGTGTTCTCTCGAGTCGGTTACATCGTTGAAAAAATGTGCGTAGTTGTGTTCTTTCTGTTGCGGTGTTTCCTGGTTGGTTGAACTTCCGCAATGAATCCTAGTGAATGAAACACTGTATTAAATAAACCATTCGTTTATCAATGAAGTCTTTTTTCATGTTCAGATAATTGGTGGCCCAGTTGAGGTTAATGGTTTGTTGCGCTCCCCGTTGCGTTGAGAGGCAACTCATACTAATGCCATCCACTTCTCGTCCAATACCGTGTAAAACGCTTAATTCAGAACGTTCATTTTCCGTACATGCAGATGATGTCAAGCATAGCGTCATTTACTTTACATATGTTTCTTTCACAGCAATTGGACGCAAATTGTCAGTGAAATGGACCGTGTATAGCGAACTTCAGCGACTGTCAGTACCCGTGAAGAACACTAAGGCCGGTGTTAATAGATGTTACTCAGATCTTGACTCAAGAGCGTAACACGTGAGAATCATCTCAAGACTCATTCGCGTCTTGACTCATGAACGATTCAATAAAGGTTTCTTGAGAGTGGATCAGGTGAGTAGAGATCGCTTGAGTAGCATTCAAGTGAGCAAATCGGTACTCAGCTGAAACGAGATCAGAGACACAATTCATATTTTGGTACCAATAATACCAGGCATTGAGAAACTATTCCACCGTAATAACCACTCTCTGACACTTTTAAATGTGTCGTTTGACGTCAATACTACATCTTCAGAGCTATTTCAACTTGCTCAACTATTATGAGAAACGAGATGAAATATACTATCTTACATTCGTATATAAAATATAAGCTATGCATCTATAAAATTATTTCAAAATTTAATTAATATATTAAAATGATGGATTAAGAAGGAAATTGCTTTGTATTATAATATTCTAAACGTCCTAGCGGTCTAAATGTTTATTTGCGCGTTATGACTCCTTATATCAGTCATCATCAGGTGAATGTACACCATAAAGAAGTTAAATAATTGATTAATTATCTGGGCAACATAAAATAAAATAAATTATCAAAAATTTAGTATGGTATATAAATAAATTATATTTCTTATTATTGCCGAGAGTTGTGTTTAAAAATTTAGTGCAATAGTCAGCTGAATTCTCCAGTTGGTTTCATAATAATAATAAAACATAATAAAATAAACATAAATATTTCATTCCGTTAACAACCAGTAACTAAAAAAGGTAATGATGCATGTTCCTATATCAGAAATAAAATGAAATAAGTGAATTTGCTTACTCCCTCAGTACTGTTAATACTGGTATCACTGGCTCAGTACTATTAATACTAAATACTCTTCAATAATTATAAAAGGAAGGCACTAGCATCTATATTGTTCAGAAGATTGATTCATAATTATTAGCTTCCATTTTCCTCAGCAAAATTATTAATACAAATATAGTAATTTTCTTTCAAAATTCTTCAATTGAAAACTGGAAAATGACACCTTTGTTTTGTGCACTTAGTTTAAGATGATTTTACAGAACAATCTTTCAATACATATAAAATGCTGGAAGTTACCAAAAAATATATGTTCTACGCAAAGAAAGTAGCAACTGATAAATTCTGCAAATCTTGAATATAACTAAATTTGATTCATTAATAGACAGCAATTGAGCTCAAATGGAATTATACCACTGGATATAAATATTACAAACTACTAACATCTCTGTTATCGAAAGTCGTCTCCCATTTTCATTCGACGTAACATGATTAATAAACGACATTTAAATTTCTTGAAAAATTTCATCGCAAAAGTACACTCTTGAATATCAACATCTTATTCTGGTTTGTTCTATTTTTTGCCACAACTAGTTTAAATATTCGGATAGAATCATCCTAGATTGCGGTGAACCTCACCGCCTGGTAACAGATTAATTATGTAATGTTGAATGAAAATGGGAGACGGGACCGAGATTCGAACTCGGGACCTTGAACATGCGCAATCGGTAAGCGCATGAGCTTGCTAAGCTTAAGGTCCCGAGTTCGAATCTCGGTCTCGTCTCCCATTTTCATTCAACATATCATAATTAATAAATACGCAGAGTTTTAGCGGCCTTCGTAGTGAGTTCAACTGCTGTTAGGACGGTTGGTGTTCAAATCCCCGTGAGAGAGTGGGATGTGTATCCACGCCCAGACTAACTCCCATTCAGAATGTTATTAAATGAGTACAGGGAGTAATTAAGTCGTGGAACTTTACTCTTTCTCAATTCCATGCTCATATCTTGGGCACAATGTAACCAGTTTGAGTTCAGAAGATCCCATTGGGCAGTCTTAGGGAAATTGAGAAGTCAATAGTTTCGTTCAAAAAAATAATTATTCTCGACTTTTCAGTTGTATATCAAGTGTATGAGTATCGTTAATTGTATCATTTCCACAGAGTGAAATGTAGTATGATCTGCGAAATCCGATAAAGCGATGGACGCCTAGCTGCGGCCCCACTTGGGGAGGGTTGGCTTCCGAAGCAGTCCTCCGTCGACCATGTAGTTGTGGCGCACGTCTGGGATATACGACTCTGAAGGAGGGGGGGCTCAGTATCAGATGGCGGCTGTCCTCGATCCCTAGAGACGTCAGGTTCTGGACACTGAACCGCTCTCAGCCATTGGGTTACAACCCCTCTCTTACTCCTCCCTTCTTTCCTGTATCTTCATACATTTCTCCATTGTTTTTTCGATTGTGCCTGCATCTTTTGTGGCATCAATCCCTTGAGTCCTCCCGAACCCAACATTGCGTATCTCTGCCTTTACTTTCAATTTTCTTTTAAGTATTGTTTCTATTCTGATGAGATATCTTCTCTGTTTGGCAACAATGTCAGTTGACACGATTTTGCTTTCTTTTTGACACTTTTCTTCAATTGTTATATTTATATCTTCTTTTTGGACATAAAAGTATGTTTGATAGTATTATGAGTTAAGTATAAAACTAAGTTGGAAAGTGACAAATCATATGTATTTTTTTCTCAGCAGTTGGGTGTGTGTAAAAAACTTGACTGCAAACATCGAATTTATTGTTCTTTCTTTCAAACTGTATTTGTATTCCGTGTCTTCTAAATGCGGTAGGAAATAATTCATAAGACTAAAGGGGTGTCAATTCTTATTCAGTCATTTTCTTATTTTTTGCCAGAAAACTGAATACTTTTCATTTTTAACTCATCGATACACTTACACTGATCCTGTATGTACATATCTAAATTCACGTTTATCATAATTCTCTCATGACCACAAGTAGTATTGAACGTGTTTTTGATATGTGATGCAGCTCACACAAGATGTCACTTAAGCTGGGTTTACACTTTGTAGCAACCAGCTATATAGCAAGTGTTCTATAACATTTTGGCGCACAATTTCTTGAGTTTGCTACATGTAGCATTTTGCAACTTGTAACATTTGCTTTATATAACATTTCCTGAAAATAAACTGATTTATGTAGCAAATTCTACATGTACCTAAAAATTTTGCTTTATAGCAATGTTACACATTTCCCACTTCGAGTCGGAGAAGATCAAAGGGAATTATGTATGAAGTTTTGCCGCAGTCCCTGCTGTCGTGCTTTGCGGAACTGATTAGAGAGGAAAAAGTATCGGCCAATCATAGGTCAGCCAAAGTGGACGTACACGGTCGTGGAGTTTTAATTTTAAATGACTCATACATTTTTTTAAAACTATGAAACTACCCAAACTGGAATCCACACGTCAACGTCGATAATTAATTTTTTGTAAATATTGAATTGTTTAAAAATCTAAAAGTTTGCATTACTTTTAATTAATTATATTCCAAGAGATTATGACAAATGTATTATTATAACACTTTAATACTTTAATTATATTTTTCATATTTATACAAATTATAGTTGTTCATAACGATGTAATTATACACATCTATAATTGTTTCATAACTATTTAATTATACCAATTATAATTTTCCTACGATTCAATTAATGCATTAATAAATTGTTCATAACGATTTAATTGTTTCAATAATTTTAATAATTAGTAACAATTTAAATTATTTATAGAAATTTTNAATTAGTAACAATTTAAATTATTAATTGAAATTTTACTTGTTTATGATAATTGCTTAAAACAATTAATATCACTCATAAATTTATTGATAAAATTGCATAGAAAATGTAATTGTTAAATACATTTATAATTGTTAGAAACAATTAATTTGTAAACGATTGAAAATTATTCTTAAAATAAGTTGTAAACCATTTAATTGGAATACAAATTTTAGTACTTTGGCATAGCAATTTAATTGTTATAGCAATAAATAAATTGGTATGGAATTTTAATTTTGATAGCAATTTCAATAATGTATATATGAAATTTAATTATTTTTAATAATTTTAATTATTAATAGCTTATTTAATTATTTATAATTTATTATTTATTTTTTACAGTGATTGTGTTACAATACTACTCATTAATATACAATACTACAAAGAGTATATGTTAAAATAATTACAGAACTAACCACGCTACTGTACATTGTCTTTAGTTTCGATACCTAGAAATTTTATCTATATCTTGTATGCAAAAAAGCTTTGGAATAATATTCATTAGTTTATTATTTCAAAATTGAGCGCGGTTTCCTCAAAAATGTTAGATCGTACAGTTTTCGAGTATATCTTTAAATTTGCACATTTAACGTCTTGCGAATTATGCACGTAACTATCAATACAAAAATTTATGAAATAGCAGGGTGGGTCTCCGACTAGTCGCATAGTTTCATCAAACGGTTGAATCAATTGCCCGAGAAAATGTACTCTGTATGAAAACTTTTCTGTCGTGATTCTTTTCGTAACGCTTCGTTCATGAAAATGAACATTTTAACCGTTCATACAGTATACGTATGTTACAAATGTGAGAAACTTCCTTATTGTTGTGATGACATAATCACCGATAGTTCTAGTCTGCGAAAGGACAAACACAAGCTTTGGCAACAGCGTTCTGTCCAAAAAGTAGTACGGATCATTTTGAAAACGTCGAAAATTAGCTCTGACAAATCGTATCATCCAAACCTAGCCCTAGTAGCTAAAAATAAGTTTTTTTGGGTATATATGCCAACTATAACATGTTGGATGGCCATAAAATAAGTATGGTATATACCCTTCGTGAACCTGTAAATGAAACGATTTTGATGTATTAATTAGCATTAATTGTTATAAGTTTTATCCTAAGAATCTGCTGCTTGAATTACCGGGCATTATGGGTAGTTTACAACTTGATAAGAAGTTCTCAGTACTACCAACGTGATAAATATGCTTAAATAGTGTTCGGGGTTCATGCAGGTTCCACATAACCTCTATATTTTTGCTGCAAGACTAACTCAAAAGAACTGATTTTACAAAACAAGTTCTGTGCTGAGAGGTTATGGTGACATTACATTCTTACAATATAGGAATGATATATTAATTTTCCAATACACATACAGCACAATACAATAAATGTAACATCACTCACTTTGAATTGTTACACTTGCATCACAAGAATAACACACAGTAATTATAGGTTAGTCACTATTTTCATATCATTGTAATACATCAAATACCCAATTTTCATTTTACGTGGAAAAAATACAATTCAGTAACTTTTATACACATACAAACCTCTAAATTATTTTACCTTCAACTTTTCTCAGATAATTTTTTTCTGCATTTCACCAATGGTTCATAAACATAACACATCAAATACAAGAAAACCCATCGTAAAAGATCCCTTTACCAACATGTGTATCTTATAACAGAGCAACAAAAAGAAATAATTTTTTTCTGAAAATTAGTTTCATTCAACGAACATTTACCACCTCTGTCAATTATTAACTGAAGGAATAAACAGCAAACCTCGCAGAAATTTATATTTTTTCACACCAATGAATGTAAAACATACACATGTTCCAGGATATTCTGGTTCTGATGATCGATTCAATGTAAATTTAGACATCTACTTCAGTACAACGATGATGAAAGTAATTATCTACCTAATAAAAAAAGAAATGTACAAATACCTATTGTATTTGAATATTTCTACATCTCGTAGCATTACACTCCAATACAAGTTATAGATCGTATTCTATGAGAAAATCTCTGAGCTGAACTCTGGAAATTAAGGGTCAAATAGTTCTTCGGGCTAAAACAATGATTGTTTCTTGTATGTAACGTTGTATGATGACCTGCACCTGAGCACAAAACGTTATGAGGTAATTTGTACTTTTTTTAAGTACTGTGTCTCTATAATGAATGGGGTCAATTTATTTACAATTATTAACAAGTTTTAACAGACATCATGGTGTTAAATTTAAACCAAAAACATTTACTTCATAACACAAAGTGTTGGGTTGCAAAGATGTCTGTCTGTGGCACTCGCCCTAAGGTCATAACTTCTTTCTGCCCTATGAAATGTTTCACATTGAAGCAATGCACAGCACTCGCGTTTGTTGACTATGGAATGATAATTGACACAGTTCCAAACTGTGTGGAAGTCGCTCTATCACATCTGGATAGGGTCAGTTGAGGGAGAATGTTAGAAGGTTAAAGGGTCAGTTCAAGAGATCACTTGGAAATAGAGCTCGTTTGCAGACAGCATCGTCATTTTGAAATGAAAGGGACTTTCTCATAGGACGGTCCTGTACTTATAATCTGAATTTTTATAAGACGAACATTTTCAGATCATATAAGCCCGTTTAGATATTTCACTCTATACACATTACCAGATAGTTGAGCAGTTAAAAAATGTAATCAACGACAATCTTGGAACATTCACCAGAATTTTGATTTAATAACATTGATACAATAACAACTTTCAATTAAAAGTACGAGGTATTTGTTGACTATTTTTCCTTCAAATTAATCCCACAGACTTTTTGAAAATATTCCACTATCAATATTATTGCATTTCCTGAAAAGAAAACTTGAAGCAGGAGTTTATAACATAATAATAGCCTTTACCTCTGAAACACTTGTGAACTATATACTAGTCATTAAACTTTTCTCAGAAAATAAGAATAAGCACTCACTCGACACTTCCTACATAAGACATACTGAAATAACAAACTGCACTGTCACCATGGAACAACCTCACAACGCGTTTAAGTGAATTAGTTAAAACTGAAGAAACACAAAACACCATCACACAAACTATAGTCCATAACAATGCTTAACTGAAAATTCTTATGGAGGAATAACCCAAATTCTAAGTAACAATCACTTAGAGATGAACGTAGTAATATTGAACAACATGAGATGATGACAGAACCTGCGGAGCAACTTTTAAAAATAAATCCAAAGTTTCTCCACAATTTTGTCTTTTCCAGACAGTTTATTAGTTCAAAATAGATTTGAAAAAAAAATCTGTATGGAAGTGTAAGCAATGCGAATCATATTAAAGCAATTATTTTTGATAGTGTAGTGAAAACATTAACTGAAACTAAATTTTTGGGTATACATTTCTAAAAGATATGTGGCAGCTGTCAGGGATTGTCTTTGGACGACATAATGAGAATTGTCCCGAATTGTCTAAAATGTGCTATATAAATTTTGCTTTATGTAGAAAATGTTAGATAGCAAATGCTACATAAATCAAATGTAATATAACAAATGCTACACGTGTTATATAACTTTGCTTCAAAGTGTAAACGCACGTTTAGAGCTTACTCGCAGAAGATGCCAAATCTCGTGAACATCAAATAATATTCTTTTGACTTCATTGGCTATTACAGGGGATACTTTCCAATTTAATTAACCACAAAGGCAGATATATAGCAAAATATTGAAATGCTCAGCCCTGATAATAATGATAATAATTTAAGAACTAAAACCGGGAAGTGTGTACAGATTGCTAAACGGCATATCCTTACTTCGCACCGTTTTTAAGATACGACGAAAACTCATTAGGAAGAAGAAGCGAGCACCATATTTCGATGAGCCTATGAAGCAAATGCAAAGAGTTCGGGGTGGAAGATAATTCCTGCAATATGTACTTGAATGAGCAGATACGAAGTAAGGTAGCAAACTTTGTAAGGTTCGGAGGATGAATATTTGTGATCTGTTAGGTATGTCATTGTGTTTGAAAGTTATGCATATTTTTCTTCTTTATCTACAAATAGTATTCCAACTTAGTTTTATTGCTATGTAGGCTGTTTACTGCTATGATCTATTTTTAAGAAGTATAATTAAAAATGTGAGTGGGGCACATTCCAGTTTATTTTTACAACCGGGCCTTAAAATATTTTCCTGATTCCTTCTTATTCAAAATGTTTAACTTCTCTCTCCAACAATAAAGAGAATGAAATGATCGCAGAGTGCGATTCCATTTATTCGCTTCCATGCGCGCTTTCCCTAAACAAAACTTACTTTTACTTTGGTACTAGAAACTAATTTTAACTTTATACACTCATTCATCTNTGCGCGCTTTCCCTAAACAAAACTTACTTTTACTTTGGTACTAGAAACTAATTTTAACTTTATACACTCATTCATCTTGAAAAAATTCTTTACAACTGTACGATGACGCGATGAATTAATAAAAAATGGGGAAAATGATATATAGTATTAAGTACTTTGCATTGTATCAAAATTTACTGTTTTCGAAAAAATAAAAATGTTTAATTTTTTATGAAATGGTGAGCCTTTAGTATTTATAAATATTACTAATTAATATTCATCCCAAATAAATACTTCAGTGCTTGAATAAAAATATGTAACCCTACTGTTCAAATTTATTTTTGGATATAACATTTTTGGCCACATCATGGCCATTATTGGAGCTGTTACAATATAGTCATTATTCGAAAAAGGAAAAAAATAGTTAATACTATATTGTGTTAAAAATATAATAATAAAAATAGAAAACTTAAGTTTAAAATAAAACAATAAATACGAGTTAAATTAAAAAGTACGTTATGCACACCAAACAAAAGAAAAGTACCTCTAAGAGAGTATACAAGACAGAGAAAACCAAATTAGAACAGAAATTCACGAAAAAAGAAATAAAATTATAGTTACACGATTAGAGGAATTCAGAGTATATGACGCATTTAAATCCAATGATATTGTTAAGTACTTATTTTCCGTTTTATTTTCTTCTTAGATAATATCCTTAATATTTAATTTATTTCTTTGCCTTAATGTCTTCTTTCAATCCCAATTTCTCTATTCACATAAACATTTTCCATCCCATTGTAATTCACTAATGTCAGCAATGCCATTATATATAATTCCGCTGCACGCGGCCGAAAAGATCTTATTAAGAAATCAATATGAACAGTATAACTCCATCTTAGTGAGTTACATTTCTTAAATCTACTTCCATCGACCCTCTTTATACAAAATCATCTCTCTCTGAAACACATTTTTTGTACTTCCTGATGATACAGCCAATCCAGCAGATATTAGCTACTCACTATTCTCTTTATACTGTAGAATTATCTCCATTTCCATTGCCTCTGTGATGACCTCCTTCCCCCTTCCCCCTTCCCTTTCTCCTAGTTGATGCAAACGTCTCCGGCCATCGCCGCGACATCCTCTGGGACATGGAGTTGGCTCACTGAGTAGTTTAGCATCCCATGTTCTTCGCCTGCAATCTCGTCTGCATACGTGAAGACCCACGGCCTAAGAGGAAGCCAGGATTGGATGCGCCTTTCACCATATCGCATATGGAGGACACATTGTGCTCGGAGTGCTTGTTCTCCAGATGTCATTTCCTATAAACCTGCGTCTTAACGTAACTCTCTTCGCCATAAAACTATTATTTCTCGTTTCCTTTCGCTTTTTATTCGTATATATCTCTTTTTATTCAAATATAGTATTGTTGGTTTCATAAAAATCAATATGTATATTTACATTTATTCAGTGATAATAATTTGTCTGCACTCGGTGACAGATAAGGGGGTAACTAAACCCTGATCAATTTATCTCAAAAATGTAAAAAAAAATATTTAGTCACAGCATCAAATCAATTTAGTTTAAGAAAAACACTCGTTTAATAAGACGACGGTGATATTTTAAGGAAGTGCGAGAAAACTTTATCGAAAAAAAAAATAAGAATATAGATTTTTTAAAACAAGGCGTGATAAGTCAAGTCCGAAAAATAATTTAGTGATTTTTATTTCTTTTTGAACTGTAATTAAATAAATGTAGAATTAATGAGTGAAATTCAGATCACCGTTTTTGTGGACGTTCCTTTGTGTTTTTCACTTAAACCAAATATAAATTGATTTTTTAACATAATTTATAATTATCGAACATAGTAAATTTATTAATTATAAACCGCAAAAAAGCCTTAAAATGTTACATATCCTGAGAAAAGGCAAACAGTAAATAATTTTAGAGGTCACAAATTAGAAAGTATTAATAACTAACAATTTTGTAGTTAATATCGAGTTATGCTGTCGTGGTTGTTTCAGCTAATGTTTGTTTGTTTAACCCAACCTTTTCCCACTTCATGTGGGGTCGGCGAATGGGTGTGGATTTATGAAGCTTCAATTGGTTTTGGCTGGGGAATACTGGGGAGCCGGATGCCCTTCCCGCCGCACCTCCTTTGAAGCGGTGATTATGAATGACGTGGGTGTGAATGTTGTGGTGGATTGATAGGCAGGGGAAATGGGAGAAACCCGAGAAAACATGCCGCAAACACCGCTTCGTCCACCATCTCGGATACTATTTGGATCGGACCGGGCTTGAACCTTCGTCCCCATAGGTAGAAGGCGAGCGCGTTACGCCACTTCCTTTCATATTTTGCTACTCCGTTCAATATTGATAGAACAAATTCCTACCGAAGAGTGAAGTTCACTTTGTGCACTTCCATTCTTCTGGACCATGAGCACTCAATTCTGTGAAGGTTTTGTCCCAAAAGACATTTTTTTCCTTTCCCAAACATGTTCTCGTTCTTATACACGTTTCTTCTTTCACTAGTTATCTTATCGTTTACATACGCCCATTTATTCACTGACTTTAGAAGCATCATCTGTAATGAATTCCATGATTTTTTGAAGTTCGTAATAGATGAAGAGTACGTGACTTACCGATCTATTTCATGACGTAAACAATTGTCATTTGTAAAACGTAATAGAAAGAACGCCTGAAACTGAAACTTACGTTTCACTACATTTTTTAATTTTCCGTAATATATTATCAGAATTGTACCAAAGAACTCTCATTCAAGATATCATGAATACTTAGGATCGGCATAGAAACACTGTAACTATTTGCCAATCTGTCAACATTATACTGCTTAATATGTAGAGTGATCACGATGTGTGATGTCATCTCTCAGCCAACGATGCGATATCACGGGGTAGAAATTCTCTCATTCTATCTAGTAACAACATCCTGGGTCGTATATAATATTGCTGCCACCCACTCATATTTGAAAATTTGAGACAGTGACATAAATACTCAATATTTAATTGGAATGTGTAAATAATAAAATATTAATAACAATATTATAGTTAATTAATTCATGATTTGTTCTTGCTTTCTGTTGAGCAAAGGCGTATAGAATTCCGGAATTGAGGAATGAGACCGTCCTAAAAAGATTACTAACACCAAATTTGACACCCCACCCAGCAGTCCTCTACCAATATTTACCAATGCGTAAGTACAGCCTTGATAGCATTTAGTGTGAGCAAAATCAATGTCCAAAGTATTTTTTTCAGAAACTACAATGATTGTAGTACACTGAGAGCTATCTGAAATCATCCTCGAACTACAAAAAAAGCATGCTTCCTGATTTGTTAGAGATGTTAAACATCGTGATTCCTCATGACTAGTAAAGTCCGCGGTTACCAGCACTCAGTGTAAAAATATCTGCTTACCAATATCGTATTACATATTGTGAACATGTAGCATGAAGCTCAAATACTGAATTCAGTTGATGTTTTAAAACCCTATCATACATACTTTGAAATGCTATGTAAACTCTATGTTGTGACAAAAATCGCATTATTATGATGTAACAAATAATATTTCTTACATTATTTTATTATAATTTATACGCCATGTTCTGGGCAAATTTTTTTGTGTAATGTATGCTTTATTCGTTCTCAGTATAATGTACGCTTTATTTACATCACCACGAACTCCATAGCCAATCAATGTCACAAAGAAAAAATCTTTTCCCTCCTATAATCTTACATTTCCAAATTATTTTTTACAAATCTATTTTATTCTTTCGGATTTTGTACCATTTTACAATGCAGATGCCTTTTAACGAAAGAAAAATTTGAGAACAACTATGCTAGGCCGAAAAAATAATTATTCAAAGGAAATATTATTTTTTTCCTTTTTTTCAATATATTTTATTGGATCATCTCGCCAATGGTTTCCGGAAGGAAGTGGATTTTGTATATACTTTCCAATATACCAGCTCTTGAATTTTTTTGTGTGTACTCTCTTCACCTAATTATAAAATATATGGAAACTTTTCGATGAATTTTGCATGAGAAGCTTCCTTGAAAGACGGCACTGCATACCGTAGAAGAATACGAGGTAACGTGTGAATACAGGATGAACGCATATAACAATCTTTCTTAAAATGCAAGTATTTTGTGATATAAAATATTAAATTTGTGATATGAAATATTAAATTTCTGATATAAAATATTAAATTTCTGATATAAAATTTTGATGTATATTTGACAAAAATATTGATTATTTCTATGCACTCTAGAAAGCAACATTAGAAAAGGTCTTCATCTTCTGACCTTTCATAATGTGTTCGTACAGTACCATATACTTTGAAGAAAAAATATTGATCAATAGAATGCAATTAAATAAGTAATTTAAAAATCTTGTATTTCAAATACAAACATTAATATCTATTACTAAAAGGATAAAATATTTTGTCTGAAACCAAATGCAATAAAAAAGATATTATATCTAATCGAAAGTTATTAACACTAAATATCAGTGATAATAAAAACGTGGACACCCTCTTTAAAACAGTATGATCTTAAAAATTAATTTAAATATTTAGTTACTGAGTATAACGCTGTACTTTTGAAAAGTATTTATTGTTGTTTTTAATTTTAAAACATACTTGCTTTGTATAAGTAGTTGATCTGAATTGGTTTTTCCTTTTGAGAATCATTCACCATGTTTTGTTTGAAATAAAATGTCTTTTAAGTTTTTACTCATTTTATTAGACACTCAATTACGAAGTTCTATTAAAATCTCTTAATTTTAATGCAAATCAAACAAAATTTATTTTGTTACATATGCTGTATCACTTTACTAGTCTTTTTGACTTCAGATAAATGGTCGGGACTACTTTCAGCATTTGAAAACTGATAACAATAATTCAGCTTACTCTAGAGCGCGAAAGAAATATCGCACGCATATGACATAAAGAATTTAAAATCATACCATAAATATTGTCACTGATGGTATAAAAAGTTGCTGACAAGTAAAGCAAATGGTGTTCAATGAATTGCGGTGATGAATGTGATCTCTTGGAAATGTATTGCATTGAAATACAGTATTTATTGGAATATGTTTGGAAAGACTTAAATGAACGTAGAAACGTGGAAGAAAGAAAATAAAATATTTTCTTTCATAACCCCAGCATTCATAATCTTTGGTGAAAAAATTGAATATTAGTATAGAAACACCGACCGTAATGAAATCGAATACGTGTCATATCACAGTTTTGAGATGTGCTTAGAAGTAATATTTATGTTCTACTGGTTATTGGGAGCACAATTTATATTTTTATCGTACGCCAATTTTAGTCTGTAGTATTTTGAGCAAGAAGATAAAGTCTACGGACAAATAAATTTTAATATTTTGATAAATATTTATCCACGAGGGTAAATTATCAGTTGACTAGAGCTTTAGATGATTAAAGCAACACGCGTTGTTTTTTAATTTAAATAAAGTACTTTTAATGTAATTAGAATTGTATTTAATAGAGGATAAAATTGATTGTTTTGTTAAAACAAGTCAGAATTTAATTCTCATATGGAAATAAATCTTGTAACAATATCTACAGATGGGGTCAAAATAACGATGGGTCTCCACCAAACAGTGAAGGTATCCTCTCTTTCGTTGACAATTTTATGAGTTTAAAATATCCATTCTGATTTGTTCATGATCATTCTCTTTTGCTTTGTTTGCTCTTCTTTATTTTTCCATTCCGATGTGTTTTATTTCTATCGCGCAGTTGCTTACATTATATTTGTGAACATTGTACATGTCTAAGAATTGAAGAAAATAGAACCGTAGCCATATATGTATTTGAGGGAGAAGAGCAGGTACAAAATCTATCTTTTCATACTTTACTATTTTTGAGTTTATTCTTTTAATTTAACATTTTTTAATTAATGCTTTAAAATACCACAAAAGTATTTATTCGTCCCACACAGGTGATAAAACACAAAAAAGATGTAAAAGAGTGTAACGTGCTTCAAAATACTCATATAACATTACTGGAAAGACGGACGATAAATTCGAGGTGCAATAAAGTGAGTCATTATATTATTAGTTTTAAAATAATCAGTTTGCTATTTGATAAATACCCATAAAATCAAAGGTAATAGTGTAAAGTGCAGATGGTCACATTCAGAAAATATTTTGAGTTCTAAAAAAATGCTAGAAAAGATATCCGTGAAATTCCGTTTCTTGACGTGAAAGGGAGACTCAAGGCTTTGCAGTCTATTAACTCTAAGAAAATCAATTCCGCAGTGTTACTTCTAACTGGTAAATAGCTTTTCTGCTTGAGAAGTTTCATTTTGTCGGCAGTAAGAGTACACAACATTATTATTTAATATGGGCACTTAATCCCCCTTGCTTTGCCGCTACTTGGGGGAAAAGCTGAATTATTCTATCCTACATTAAACATTTAAAATATGTGAAATCCTTGCGTTTTGTTGCTCAATGATTAAAACTCTCAATTCTTTATGAAGGATACCAAATATATGGTAGAGAAAGAGCATTTTCTGGATCTACAAGTTCATAAATTCTGAAATAGAGCCCAAATGTGAAACACCAAGATGTTGTGCTTCGAAAACAGAAAAAGAGGAAGAAACATCTGCTCAATCTTTCTGATTATGCCTTTGTTTGTGAATTTTACAGATCTAGTGGGATTATACCCTGTAAAACCCTGACTAGTACGTTACATAAAAATTTAACGATGCTGGTGTTTTAGTTTGTATATACTTGAAGATTTCTCATTATTTTCTTTGTCTGATGTTATTTTTTCGACTTTATTTTTTTATAATTTTGTTGTATCCGACATCATTAAAAAAATATATTTAAAGATAAATGGAGAATTTTTGCTACATTTGTATGAGGAGGTTTTATCCGTTATTATAGTTTCAATTTATTATATTCGTGATGTGATGAAAATTATTTTGTAAAATATTAATTTGTCTTCAGACTATTACTTTCAAAGCGTTTTGCTTCTATTTTCACCTCTAATCCGTATTTTAGTATTTATCTATGTTCACTCAAATGGTGTAAGACATAGCGCGAAAATGGTGGATTATACCTGTACTTTCCTAGTGCTTTACTCTCGTTGGCGCACATTATCTGGAGGTACTCGGTCCAGTTTCTCTTTCCTGTCGCGGTTTTCGCAGAGTAAATATCTGTCTTAAGTCTTCGTGTGGTGATAGTTCTCTCTTCCATCTAGTGGCATGGCTTTGTCACTTGAAGACACTGAGACGATTGATTCTTCGTGTTTCAAGTATATTATTTCAAAACTTTTCATTTAGGATATTCGAGATAGGCTTCAAAACACGAGTAAATCGATGAAAAATTAATTTGAAATAGAAAGTATTTTTATAGATAAGACGTTGATGAACTGACATTTAAAGCCAAAACTCAGCCCATTTTAAAATTATTGTACGGTATGGTTCACTAAGATTTTATAGTATAATCAACAAGAAACTGAAATTTTTTCAACTAGAAATGTCTTAATAGCACACTAATTTGTAGTCCATTTTAAAGTTACGAATGGTGCCGATAAAGTTTTTATTCCTTTCAATATGAAGAATGCTAAAATACTCTTTTCTTGTTCTATATCATTCATAGAATCTTTGGTAGATAGCTCAATCATTGACTTTGTCTTGCATATTTTTTAATAATATAATAATATTTTTCACTTTGATTTTTGAGTTATGTTTTCCGTGTAGACAATATATTTTCTGAGAAATATTTATGTGTATGATTACCAAGTCTTAAATTCAACTCTCCCTGACTGTTCTCGCATTATTGTTTATTCTTTACGACGTGTGTATTTCAATTTATTCTTATGAGTCATATGTCCTCCTGGCAGGTATATCTCGTAAANTTGATTTTTGAGTTATGTTTTCCGTGTAGACAATATATTTTCTGAGAAATATTTATGTGTATGATTACCAAGTCTTAAATTCAACTCTTTCTGACTGTTCTCGCATTATTGTTTATTCTTTATGACGTGTGTATTTCAATTTATTCTTATGAGTCATATGTCCTCCTGGCAGGTATATCTCGTAAATGATAAGTGTCTTTTAAGTTATTTACACAAATTACGACTATTATAAATATATTGAAAAGTACATGCTGCCTGGTGCTAGATTTAAAGAAAGACAAGAGAGATATCTAGAAACTACTCTAGTTGCGGGAAAAGCTCCACTATAGTTTTGTAATTCCATTATGCTAACCGATGTAATTTCAGTTCGCATTGAAGTTTCGAACTCAGCGTAGAAAACCGATGCATATTCCAGATTCAATATGAACTTCCCAAAGTTTGTCGATGGATAAGGACCTGGACCGCGATTCTCGTCAGTTTCATTTTTGTCCAGAGCCATCGATAACGGAGAAAACAAAGTGGTTCCCAAATTAATTTTGTTTCAAAGATCAAAACGCAGTGAATAAAATGTATCTTTGCTCATTTCTTCTCAGATTGATAAAGAATAATTATTAGAAAAAGTATATTTTACTGATGTTGGCATTCTCCTTACTCTTTGCGTCAAGCTAATATTGATACTGATGAAATTATTGTTGGTCTACTGTGTATTATACTGTGCATTTAGCGTAAAAGTAACCTAAATTTTCATCATAATTCCATTGTTTCACTTTTAAGCACTATTGAACCCCAAATACCCAATGCGCGATAAGAAATGAGGTATATAACGAAATGAAAACTGTAAAATCGTAAGATGAATTACCGGCGTGTATAGCTTAGGAATAAGAAATAAAGTAAACGTGACGAATACTAAGCTATAACCGAACACCATACTCTAACCAGAGATGATTTGACCTCTGGTCAATGATGATATGAGGGTTAAATACCAGACCCACTGTCCATCATGGCAGTTAATCAATTTTTTCCGGGTCAACACCCTAGCTAAATATTTACTGGAGATATTCTGAATTGATATTTCAAGCAAATATATAATTTCTTCAAAAATAGTTTTAATTTCATAGGGACATTAGTTTTTTATCCTGAACATTATCGGGAAAGAATACATAAACTAGTTAAATAATTTACATTGAAGTAAAATAGTTTCATATACTACTTTACAATCAAGCTTCAAGACACCTGATTTTATTGAAACAAAAATTGAAGTCTTTTTAAAATTAAAATAACCTCCCAAGAAATTATATTTTGTATTAAAACATCGTTTAAGGCTTTCCTCAAAATTAACTAGGCTGGTCGCTGAACCGTAAGTAATTGATTGACAGGTGTGACGCACTGCGACCCATGCCTCAAATTCTTATTCCATCCTTGCCTCTTGTTAGCTGTGAACTGTCGTATACGAGAGGTACACAGTTAACTTCTTCTCTTCCTGTTTGTCCATTTTTCTCTCACTTAAAGGAAGAGGAGAAAGTTCAGGAGACCTTAGTTTCCTTCCGGAGAAGGTAATAACACTGCGTCATGAAAATATCCCTGTTGCAGAAACTACGGAAATTATGTTTCAGTTATAGAACTTTCCTTCGTAGATTATCTCTTATTCGAGTTTGTAATACCTCGTGTATACAGAGAGAATTGCTCGGGATTAAGAGGATAAGACGCGAGAGAGGAATAGGTATAAGCAAGGACAAGGGCGAGCGTGTATACCGGAGGAGAATTCAGATGCTGAGGTTTCATAACAGAGACAGAAAAGAAAGCGTACTTATTTCTTTGTGTGGAAACGTAATTTTAGGAAAGGTTATTTTGATAGGTACCCGGGCTAAGACCGCAATGATATCCCGAAAAATGAATTGAACTGGCAACGAAATGAATACCGATGCAAATGAAGAAATCTCGATCTAAAGTAACATAAAAGTGCCCGCTACTTCTTCGTTCATATGATCTACAGTTTTATTATATACAGTGTTATAAAAGTTTGAAATTCGACCTTAAAACAATACGAAGATGACAATCTATACGCGATTTCGAATCACCACACTTTCCCTCATTCCCACTTCTGAGAGGAGAATTTCGCTTCTTTATTCAACATTTCTTTTGAAAGTTTTAAACCTGTAATACGAGTATTAATAATTAAATACACTTCAGGAATACAATATCATTCAATTCTTTTACACATTCAAAATAATGCTTGTCCATTTTTTTAAAAAATTGAAACGAGGTAAAGAGATTTCGAAGATAATAATATTGCATTTTATTTCTAGTAAAATAAATTCATATTTATGTTTATTTCTTGTTTATTGACTTTTATTTCTTGTAATTATGTGTAACTGAAAAACTGGTACAAAAATGAATAAGACATTGAGCGGGGAAAATGTTAATAACTAAGAAGGTTTTCCGAGTACGAGAATCGGTGTCCTCTTTGATGAAATATTACCAATATAAGATAGTTTAGTACGAAACAGCATAAATAGTGCAGTATTTTGTTTTACTTAAATTATATTTTTGCAACACCACTATAACCTTATTTATTCAATATGATCATTGTTTTCAGGTTATACCCACAATTTATATACTTGTTTGTAATATTTATTAATGTGGCGATTTTATCAAGTCTTTTGCCAATAATTTCTTAGCATTAATATTTATTAATGTGGCGATTTTATCAAGTCTTTTGCCAATAATTTCTTAGCATAAATAACATCATTGTATATTGTTTATGAACCCAAAGATTATTTGTATGTAAAAAAACTTACACATTTATTAATTACAAAAACATTTATTATATTATAACTTTCTTTATTTTTAGACTAATTATTGGGATGTAATTGTCAAATAAATAAGAAAGAAACAATAAATTTTCTCTCTTTTCTTGAATTTTCATTCAAACTTGCGGCAAACACAAAAATCAGTACCTCAGGGATTGAAAATATATTTGAAGTGTGTACACTAGAAATAATTCAAATTAATTTTTGTTTTTTGTTCTTTTATTAAGTCAATGGTTTTCCTTATTTCAAGGATACATTTCACTGAGAACACGGGATACAGTGGGACCTTTGGAATTATTTCTATGAGAGCAATACCAGTGAGAATAAACCTGGTAATATTATACGCATACTCAGAAAAATGAGTGTAGCAGTTCTTCCACGTAGTTTATTAAAGCAACATTAAATTAATCGATTTTGAAATTTGATTTGCAAATTTAATTTAGGCAAGTTCTTTTCGCTGTGAAATTGATTCCTTTAAAATGAAATTCGGGTGATTGACGGAAATTTAGTTCCTTTGACTTCACACTAATACAATTCCGCAGGGGGTTTGCAACTGTCTCCAGTGGCGCTACATCCAGAGAGACTCAGTGGAGCAAGTTGCAGTGGGAGGGGGGATAACGTGTTCGATCGATCCCAAGGCTCAGCGTCGCTGCCGCTCTCTACAATCGCCCCACCCTCACCTTGCCAAAGGGTGGAAATAATCCTCGCTCTCAATCCGGTTGTATAAACCGCACATTATTCTAGCCCGACACCGGACTAATCCAATAACTTTTAATTCTGAGGATGCGGCATCTCCGCAGGATGCCGCCGATCAGGCGCCGATCGCCTCAACGACGACCCTTGTGGAAAGAGAGAGAGAGTAAGATGAAAAATGGGAATAAAAAAGTTGTGACAGCAGTTATTTTGACATGTATGCATTTATTTGAGAATGAGATAACAATTGTGTAAAATAAAATATCGACGTTTCTGACCACTATCTTTGTGTAAGTTTTGAACTGTTAGGATGAACTTAATTCGATTCCAGGACAATAAATATCCCAAGTTATATTTTCCACACACTTTGACTTTACTATTTTATAATTATTCAATGGTTCAGAGATTCTTTCATCTTATTTTTACTTAATCATCCAAGGATGGTTTTAGACTTATGTGATAACATATGTTTTTATAACATATCATTTTAAAAAGTAAATATTGACTATCAAAATATTATTGTTATAATAATATGTAATTAGAAACATTGAAGAACGAAACTTACCCTCCAAAATGAATAAATTCGCAGCTCTAATTTTATTACTGTACGAAAGGAAAATAAAATAGCTTTCTTTAAGAAGACATTTCTTGCATCGCTTTGGGTAGAAAACACCTCGGCATTTAAACTAGTATAACTTTCATTTGCTCGAAATTTCTCGAGTTCCTCAAACACAAATGTAATTTCGAATGACAAAAAATCTAAATGTTTCTTTCTAATGATGGCTTAAATCAGTACCAAATTGAATGTACTTTATTTCAGTCCAAGGGATAATGGTTCCATTAATTTTGATAATCCTCAATATCCTTAATTTTTATTAACTGAAATTGTAAAATAAAATCTCATTCTTCTCCAGCATTGATCAACAATGAACGTAGAAAACAAACTATTTCAACTATGTATAAAGGTTACTACTAGATGGGAGTTTGAAGTAAACAAAATGTTCAAGTTATACTTTATACTAACTAATTATTGTGTAAATTTCACGAAGTTTATTTTAATCACATAGAAGATTGAATGCTCATTCTTCTTCATTATTTAGTTTATCACCCTCAACTTATGTCTTATTACACTGTCTTCCAAAAGAACGCAATGCAACGAAAGAAGTATCAGTCGAGAGCTCATGAAAAAGAGATCTACTGCGTGTCGTTCGAGTGCCGAGAGTTTGCGAGTGCCATAAAAACCTTAATATATTGGAGCCGACTAATTTATCAACGACATTTCACGTATTTTTTACTCCTCCCTTATTTTCCTATTTCTTACTTTCATCATAATCCCATTACTTTGCCAAGGTACTACATCAAGAAAGATAAATTTAAACAAAAATTATGCTACAATGATAAACCGAGTAAGTAAAACCTCAAATATATCCTAAACGAACAAAGATATAGCAGTACAGTTTTCACTAAAGTAATTCATAACATCGGGGTACCCATTTGGGATATTCAAGTGATTGGTGGCATTTTTGCAGCTGAGAAAATGATACATATTGGTTTTTAAAATGATACTAATTTTTTTAATTTTATTTTTTGACAACAATTTTATTTTATTTATTTATTTTATTTCATTTTACGGCTTCTACAAAGCTGGAAAAGACGAATAAGAATAAATGACGTTTATTGAATTTTAATAAATAACAACAAAGAAACAGCAGAGAGAATTACTTTACATTTTTTATATGAAGAGTAATGTATTTTCGGTGTGCATCTTTGTTCTTAGGGTAAATTTAAGCTCTTCGGAAGGGTACCATAGCGTGAAATTTTGTCTCTAGATGAGAAAGGAGGCAGTTTCTAAGAACCTCTTTCCAGTTTTTGTAATCTTTATTCCTTTTTCTCACAACCGTGCCCATAAATCCCTTTTCTACCCTTTTTACTGTAACTTTTCAAAAATCTTGAAGAGCGTCTTTTCTCATTTATGAGATATATGACGAGAAAGTTTTATTCCGTTTCCACATGGTTTCATCAAGTATTTAGATAAAATTGAATTATTGTTTCTTCAGCTTTCAATGAAAATGCGAACACTACCCATATTTTCTTCCAGGAAATACGTGACTGAAAGCACACCTGGAACAATGGAAAGTTTTGAGTGTAAGGTAAATCTTTGTTCTAGTCTACATCTCTTTGGAATCTACAAAGACTTTATTTCTCCTAATAGTAACGGGCATTTTTAAAAGTAGATGATTTATGTCTTGAAGTACCACAGATTCTTTTTTTTTCCTTCTCGTCATGCGTGATTATCAAATATTCTTGGTTGTAACTCAAACTGGAATATAAGAAAGTTCATTTCTTGAATTAGTTGGGTTAAACAGCACCTCTTTGTCCCTATTCATCTTATTTCAGCACCTTTCCCCTTCCTTTTTCGTATGGAATTTGCATATAATAATTCTAAACCAGCTAATGAAACATCACTTCTGGGTAAGATCCTTTCGGCGCAGTGTCAAACGCGTCCAATTTTTCTTGTCCTTACATGAAATATTAATTATTCGCAATTAGTGCTCTCTAGTTTATTACCTGGCGTCCGTCGTGAACCTAATTGCTCCTCTCTTCTGTTTTCAAAGGTTCTACACTAATATGAGGATAATGAGCAAAGACTCATTACGCTTGCGAGCTCCCCTTAAAGTCTTGTTGCAGAGAGGGGTGTTGCAATCACCACGTCATCACATATGCATGTCGACCACATTTCAACAAATCTAATCTTCAAATGAAGTTTGGTTCTCTGATTTTCTCTGAAATATTTTAGGTCGTAATGACAGAAATAAGGTATTGAGATGAAGTATGTTGAAAGAATTCGTTCTCAAGAACTTTTTTTGATACTATTATTTTGAGTGTCAAGAGAAACCTAAGATATTTTAGGTAGCTTCGCAGCCAATACTCGTATATTTAACCCAGCTGTATTTTTTTCTCAGAAATTCAGTTGGGGGGGGGCTATTTCTTTACCAGTGACCACATTTCTCATGCGAGTCTTCAAGCTAGCTCCCAATATTCAGATGAGAGTTCTAATGATTAGATGTATTCAGATGGCCAGCTCAACCTGCACGCGAGTGCTGGCTACTACGGGTTGACCACAAACACTGCCGTGATGCAAAAGCTTTTGCTTCTTGTCAGTGGATGAAAATAAGTTCAATTTTGGTTTATATAGTTCTCATGCGGATCTTCTGGAACTATTCAATGGCAAACTAAGGCATAAACAATTTCAGTTCCATTTTAAGGCAATGTTTCCCAGAAAAGAAGAAAAGTACTCCCTCCCTCACCCGTGCGCTTAGATCTCGATCCAGTTCCATCCACGAGAGACTTAGTCACCTTTCCGACATCTCTCCACGGACGAGGTGCCTGCGTGGACAGCTCGCATGCAGTGACATAGCTCTCGTGTGGACAGCCTTGATGGATGTGTCACGGGACGCTCGCAGGGTGTTGTTTAGACTACGGTGTTCTCAGGCACTGGGGATGGAAACTCCACTCAGCGGAGGACTTCTCTGGGGACGGGCATTGCAGGAACAGGGGACTAGACCTCGGGGAAAGGGATGTTATTGGAGAGATACGGGGTTGCAGAAAGAGGAAGGCATGTTTATGGAGAGGATGGATGTAGACGGTGAATGTAACAAAATAACCATTGTTAATCTTAAAGCAGATTCATATACATCTGGGGAGGGGATTCTGTTATACGCAGGATACTGTGGATAGGACAGGATTTATATATTGTCCATCAAGTTAAACAACAAATAACTTATCATGAATTACAATGTTTAATCCTGCATCGCGCCCCGTTTTCCATGTCGGGTAGTCACCGAACTTGGGCAAGTAGATTGTTTCAATTACATTTTTACTTACAAATAAGCAATCAGAGATTCATTGTTCTAAAATTGAAATTAATATATTCAGTAAAAATAATTTTATATATGTATTAGCTGATTACCCGGCGTTGCCCGGAATTTTTTTTCTCTTTAGACCAACTGTAACGTAAGAACCAAGACAGTCTATAGGTTTGTGAATTGTTATTTTTACGCCTTTCACTGAGTGGGAGTACCATTAAGGAGTTTAGCAGTACGCCGCAGAAGAGGGAAGTTGACGTGTGACCAACGCTAAGCCTTTCCATTCATTGTGTTATTGGTGGACCATTTCCCTTCTCTTTCCGGGAAGGTGGATAGGAATGTCCTTGAAGAATGTCTGCAGAAGCGTGTGACCAGTGCTTGCCTTTCCCTTTGTCTTATACTATTTCTTTGAAAGTGCATTTGTCGCCATGTGAACCGGGGCGAGGCCCCTTATGGAATGTTGGCTGTATTATACTGTTCCTGTGAAAGGGACTTGCTCGCTATGTGTACCGAGGCGAGGCCTGTTGAGGAATGCCGGTAAAGTCCAGAAAGAAATAATGTTAATATGTTATGAATTGAGTATTTTCGCCGGATGCAGAGACAATGACCAACTCAAGAAAGGGTACGTTCGGATGCCTGGCTCGGACCGAAGCCGGCGCGCCCTCGCGGTGAGGTCACGGCGTTCCCTGGATGACTAAGGGATGAACAAGAGTGTGGAGTGCTCGTTGTGGCAGCGACAAGGCGTGGTTGCCTGCTGGTCACGTGACCTCCTCTTCGGTATATATTAGAAGGATTGAGAATCTTCGAGGACTTATATGTGTGGGTTGAGTCCGCTGGTTTCTTGAGATGTAACCTGGCTAGTATTGGTCGTAACACCACTGTAAGAGATTGCTGCGGTAATATAGACACACTTGATACTAGTTGCGAGTGACGTAACTTGTAACAGTCCGTTATTTGAGAAAGCAACTTGTAATTGTGGAGGTTCGGATAACCTAGGTGGGTTATTCCGAAATAATTCTCAACAACTGAATTTATATGTAATCAATGCTTTCTGATGGCGTTAACTGTGTAATGACCACTTTATAAATGTATTTATGATTTTGAGAGTTTATCCAAGTTTGTAAATACTCAGATTTCATTTTAATTTGTATTAAATAATTAATTATTGTTATTACACGTATGTTTAATTGTCCGGGAAACTGGACTAGTGGCAGCGGTAAAACTACCATAGGAATTGTGGTGTATATGTGGGGATTGGCAGTCGACTCATCTCTACTGTTCCTCTCCACTGTGAATCCCGCTTCTACCAAAAACTCACAGCGCATCTGGGCTTGTGGTGTGTGGTTACACCAACGAACCCACTCACCAGAAGACTCGCAGGTCGAATTTTTACTTCCGATGCAAGATATAACTGCGGCAGCACCATTTCATTAACACGCTTATTAAATCTTAACCATTCGTCCAAACATTACGGTTTAAAGATGTTTTTTCTATCTTTCTTAAATGCACAACACAAATAATCCATTGAATTTGATGAATATTGATTTATTCCTCCTTAAATTCCTCACTAATATTGAAGTATTTCCACTCTTCTATTTTTTATAACATTTGTTCGATAATTTCGAAAATTTAAATTAACCATAGTAGGTAGACATATGCTGTCTCGGAATTTTTTGTAGAACTCTTTGAGGCGAACAATATTACCACTCTAGTTGTTATCTATCTCTAACCGTTTAGGCAGCATAAGAGATAATGGCCGATTTCCCCCCTCGATTTCATCGACATTTATTTTCAACTTCATGTTTTATCTTTCTTTTCATTCATTTAAAAAATTAAAGTTAACCTATGTTCATCGTGAACATCTTAAGTATCTCCTTGCTAAATTTCATCACTATCGGTTCCGTGGTTTAGTCGTGATTAAGTAACAAACAGACAGACACGCTATCGCATTCGCATGTATATATTAGTACGGATAACTACTGTTCACTGTTTTACGAAGCAAGTGCATAATTGGACAATAAGTCTTCTGCTATGCAGTATATCCTGTAATTAATTGATCAAAATCATTATCATGGTCATCTAGTTTTATTCCAATAGGCTCGTAATCTATATCGTCATATGAATCAAAGCTTTCAGAGACAGAGTTTGAGTCGAACTCAAATTCCGTGAAGTTTTTCTTCAAAATAATTCAATGATTGGGACCTGTACGGAAAACAATAGTAAAGGTTAATTAGGGATGTTCATTCGCATTCTTTTATCGCGTAATATACTAGCATTTGTTCAAGTAGTAGTGTTTGGCGTCATAGTGGGGCGCCACTATTCGGACTTCACTTGGCAGACAACTGGTCATGAGCCGTGATAGTGGTAAGTGACGCCGTTGGAGTGCCCGCTGTTGACAAGTGTGCCTTTTGTGCCAATTCTGAAGACTCCGTTTGCGCGTAGAAGTGTGGTATTAACCACGTTGCGGTGGCGTCGCCATAACAGTCTGCAGTTCGTCTCTGAACAGAAAGGAGGAACAGCGTGCTGAGTGTGCGTGCAAAGTGGCGCGCTTAAGAACATGGTGTTGCGCCCACTAGCATATATTTAGGCATGCATATACATTTTGAATGGCACTCAGTTGATGCAACTGTGTTCATATACTAGGACGATATTAGTGCGATTAATCGCGACATATGCCTTGGACGGGCATTCGAAACTCCGGCGTGACCACAGGAGCCATGTTACCGGAGTGTTTCATCTTGGTGGCAAATCTAACTATTAGTCGCATAAAGGACCGCCGCTTCAAAGTTTGCTTATCATATATTAACAACATTAAAGAGGAATTGATTTTTAGCGGAAGAGACTGGTCAATTTGGGCCATTATTGGGAGCATGGTGGGCCACGTGCTCGCTTCCCATAGCAGTTATTCATTGCTATAAATGAAGGGATCATATATCTCTGCATCATGGCTTAGCGTCAATTACGTAATGTACTGCCATTTTTAATTGTATGCATGTGTTTTCTTGTTAGATTTAAACTTCTAGTATTAAGCATGGTGTATCAATGTTAATTTGTATTTCAGTGTTATTTCGAGATGTCATTGTTATACTTAGCATTTCCTCTATCAGGATCAAATATACCATCAGTATTACTAAGAATATAGAGTCTTCTCTTCTCTTATTAATGCTATTTATGCCCTTTTCCTGGTAGTCATCATAAGGAGTCGCATTTACAACCCGGCATTTACATGGGCATCGTCCCTGTAAATAACTGTTCATCGTAATCACCAGGGGTATGATTCTATAAAATTTTCCACCCCTAACAAGGAAGAAAATTATACCACAAATTAAAAACAAATACAAGTAAAATGAATTTAAAATAGGGCTGACGGTGATATAGCGCAAATATAACGAATACTTTCATTTCATCCGGCTTCAAGCTATTGATTTGTCAGTTGGCGCACGGTGGAGTTTGGACCGCTTTAGCAGCATTTACTCTTGGCAACTAAATTGAAGACCAACAAGTCATGGATATGTTGCAAGAGCACGAACTGGTGGAAGATGTTGTAACTGAAGAATGCACTGACCCTTGTCGATTAATATCAAAGTGTAAAGATTTCGAGAACACAAAAATTCAGAGTCCAATCACCGCCTACGCGCGCTGTGCAGGTTTAAACTTAGTTTAGTGTAAATTAACGTACTTCATAATGATAAATTTAAATAATATATGAAGATTGTTACCAATGTTTAAATACTTACATAAGTAATCTAATAATTCAAAGATAAAATTACATAATACGAAAATAAAACTATTCCTTCGTGTGAGAAATGAAAAAACGGTAAAACAAATTTATACAGCACTTGAAGGTACATCAACTGATTTAAAATTGACTATAACAATTTTAGAATATGATTTTGATATCTTTTAACGAATTAATGAAATGTGTCGGTCACCAATTAGCGTCGTTTTGTTTTCACTTATGTATACTTTCCAAACTCTAATTTTCCTGTTCCCGCTAATTTAAATTGTGAAGTGGCAAAAATTATTGCCACCACGTATTGAAGAATACAAACTTATTTTTACAAGAGAAAGTGAATGAACTGAGGGGATAATCAAATAGATAATTCACCAGAAGGAAATGAAGATCGAAGTGGAAACCACAACGAGTGGAATCCGTTAGGAGTGGGTGAGCGCGCGAGTCGTGGGCGAGGAAGCTTGTAGAAAGACTTCACGTCTATTTACTGCAGTGGCCTTGCTGCTTCCGGTTAACTGACTGCTGGAGAATACCTGGCTGTGTGTTGTTGAGGTCGATATGCTACTGACGGATAACCCGTGCACCTTTTTTTAGTCCTTGCTTCAAGAAGAGCGAGCGATGAATCGGATCCTTACATGTGTGAGTCTCCCCTTCGTCCTTCGATCTGTGCTGAAGAATGAAGATTTCATGCGACCAATATTTATATTTTAGAATATACTTATTCATATAGATTTCCGGCAGTTTTTTTTTTGTATTTCAGATGCAAGAGATGGAATATCGAATGACATGCTGTAAAGCTTTTAGAGAGGAAGTTTTACACATTTTAATTTGTTGCAATAGCAACTAATATTCCGTAAAAATAGGTGCATATTCTGTTTGTTTTATTTGTTTCTTTCAATATTTCTATGTATGTGTTTGTTTGGGTTTTGTTTATACTAGAGAATTTCTATCGTAAGTAATTTAGACGAGAGTGTTTCTTAGATATGCGTAAATTTTATTCATCGTCAACTGTAGTACTTGAGTTTTTACTTGAGTTTACGAGCAATTTTTACATTGATGGTTGGTGACGATATTAATGTGCTCCACGCGAGAAGCTGGAAGTTTTTTGTCTCTTTGGCCAGATTACACCAGGATATTTTTATTTCTTTAGTTAGACCAATAAGAAAAATGAACTCCGAGAGCAAGGACAAAATTAGTTTATTGTTTTTCATTACATTTTCAATATTCTGGAATCACAACTCAATTCCTTGACTGCAATGTTTTTGCCGTCTCTGGTCTCAGGATACTAAAATACGCTCACGTGTACAATTCTACGGGTAAGTTGTGTGATGGAACAATTTTTTAAGCAAATTTTAAATTTCGTGATAGTTTTAAATAGAATGGCACTGGACAGCAAATTTTAAGGAGAAGGTTTGGTTCTTCTTCTTGGCTAGAAATATTTCCTCAAAGATTTATGATAGAACTTATCATTCTGCGACAAAACATACAACACTTCACATTGATAAAGACGAGTAATCTCCCCTAACAACGTGCTCTGTGTGAGTTAGTGTTAGAATAATCCATTTATCCTGAAACGCAATCAGCAATTTACGAGACGCCGGCACGTATTTCAATAAACGTGTCCAATAATCCCACGAATACGTGTTCATGGAGATGTGATCTAAATTAAATTATTGGGCATTGTTACTTATTTAGTTTCTTTGCACGTATATTGGGGAGATATTGCTTCTTCTCAAAAATTTCGTTTTCGTCAGTTTTTCAGCTTTGTTATTAACATTATATCGTTTGATGGAATCATGGCATGAGCCTCTCCACCTCATAAAAATAAACATGAAATAAATAAGACTGAGACTGAATTGACTGCAAAGTTACAGTCCAGTGTCCTTAGAAAATAATTCCAAGTACTCTTTGTTGCACTTGAAGCGGGTCGCGTTGTGGAAATGGTACTCGCCACCTACGCAATGTACATACTCTTCTCACCGAGCGCTAAAACTCAGCGCGTGGCGGTTGTTGCGCTCAAAGGTCGCTCGCCTCACAAACCCAACCATCCACAAAGAAACATTGCTACTACGTTAAGTGGTGTCACACATAACCCGTCACAGGATTTCTCACAAAACGGGTGCTAGAGTTCTTTGCGTCTCTTTATTTCCTCGCAAAATTTGTACGTTAGAGTAAGGTTGCATATTACTACTACTATTCGTATGAATCACTATGAACTACGTTCATTTCAACTGGATTTTCCTTTCTTCTTCTCTTTCCACTACTCCTTCATTGTTTCTCCATGCTTATCTTTTCTTTCCTCCGTCCATCTTGCACCCGTATTTTCTTAGTCTTTTCCCGGAAATCTTTACTCATTTGCAATTTTTTTTCGAAAGGTTATTCTTGATTGTATATTCTTTGTACTATTATGTATTTCTTTATATATGCATTTATATATAATGCATATTATATTGCATGTTATGTATTTATTTATCCATTTTGGTTTCCACCATTTTAAAATATGTCTTAAGACGACTGCATATTTCACAATAAAAATTATAGTTGCGATATCATCAAATACTAATCATGACTATTCGATGGAAACAAATCACAAAGTATAAACGAACAGAAAACAAGCTACTTAAGATAGATAAGGCCATTTATTTCAAGAGTATACGCTATCTTGAAAGACGTCACGGTTAGTAGAGACCAAGTTTCCAAGTCCACACGTCATGTGATGGTAGAACATCTGCGGAAGCTGAAGAGTTCTGGGAACTGGTACGAGATGGCAGTCTGATCTCTCAACTGCAACTGGTGTGAGCAGTCCAAGACAACATTGACATCACGGATCTTCCATCAACAGGGACAGTCCCAGCATATTCTCCACTGTTTCGAGTTATAACATGTTGACGTCAAAGTCTAGCTTTAGATCAACAATTTTCACAGAACCGCCCATGATCTTTAGCAATTGCATTTTCAAAATACGGAAATGCATAAAATAAGAAAGTAAACGAGATTTGTGTGAGCGTGATTGATATCATCTTTAAGTCTATGGTTATGTATTTATTTCTCAAACATATCTAACCCCCGGCACCCAACAAAGTCATATCAAGAATTCTTCTTGGTTAATTAATTTGACGAAACATACACAACGCCTCACCCTCGAAATTGGGAGGTGACCATTCTACTAGGTAATAGTAATCTACTTCAAATTTTGTTTTATCATATTCTTTATGTGACATAGCTTATTAAATGATATTTTAAATATATTGAATTTCAAATATATTGCCAAAACAATGAACATAACGTGATCAAAGTTCTCTGTGAGGTAAAACCAATTTTAATTGTCTTCCATGTAGTTACGTTAACGGTCATTTTCAAAGAAAGGAGGAAAGGAACTGCGTTTCACATTGAAATAAAATTACTTTTTTAATGACTTTTGTATATTGAATACTAGAAACTAAAGTTTTTATCTTCTTCATGTACATTTGAGTAGTTTCCAGTGAAGAGTCCTGCAACGTTCCAACATGTTCAGTACTGTACAGTAGCAATATGCTGCCTTATGAAGTTATTTGTGTTATCATGATTTTAGAAAAATCAATGGAAGATAAAATCTGGTCAGAAATGTGAGTAACTCATGACGCGAGAAAGGTAAACCTGTTCTTGAATGCGAGAATGAATTGAACATAGCTTTGTTTGAGAGGCTGTTTGGAGTGGGGAAGCTAATGTAGGTCAGTTTTCTGAATCCATAAAGTTCGCTATTTGACTTGTGAATCCATGGAGAGATAGCATTGCAGCTCAGTTAGACCGAGAGATCTGGTGTAGCACATGGTGCAAGGGCGTGGACCGCGAATCCGGCGCTTGGGCTCACCGCTGAGCCATATGGTGTCCTTCGCGGACCTCCGCTTGGTTGGACAACGTCTCCTATATGTGGTCCTGCGATTGCCAACCTATCTTCTGTCGTCCGTCTCATATCCTTCATCATTCTCGACTACGGTTCCTCCGCAATGATTCCTTTCGAATTATGTCGAAACAATGATTCTGTTTCGTTGTACTCAATCTTCTCGCCGTGTTTCAAATATACGAATTTATTTCTCCTACACCTCATTCCATCTTACCTGCTGACGACCGTTTCTGTTTGTCTTGATAAACTTACTTCATAATACCAAGAGCAAATATTCGCCCTACTTGGGCATCGTCTATTCCCCACTTGTTTTTTTCTCATTCAATTTCCCTTCAGTGCTTATTTTCTCCATGATTTTCTCGGCTAATAATGTTCTTCTTCCAGCAAACAAATTTTGCAGTGGATTTCGAACCTCTGGTTTTTCTTACTTTTTTCCTGTGTACTCATGTCAGAGACCCTAAACTTATTTATAAGGCATATCCTTTCGCTTCAATTTGTTACTTTAAGTATTCGTGAAATGAAAGAGATGAGAATAAATATTTATCGCACAATATTTACTTTTGATAAAACACTTAAATAAGACAAAATAGTTTAGAAATTGGTTGATTTCACATTATGTATTAATAGTCTTGTTTATGAGTTTTTATTAATACCGTGTTAAAACATATATTTCTTTATTCTATTAACATGGAAAGCATCCACTGTTTTTCTTACGGTGAAACTGCAGAAATATCATCACTAGTATTTTTTCCTTCTTACTATAACTTCGTCTCCTCTTTTATTCCCTAGACTGCACCTCATTTTCCTCGCCACGATATACTTGCCTTTGAAACACCTATTCCCTGCAATTGCTTCTTGACTCTTTCCTGCTCTCACGTGGCCTCTACATCGCACATTCTATCTCCGTCTCCTTCTAGTCCTCATATCGAATACCACCCGTGTTACGTCTCCTCGGATTTCCTGTTTGCGCTCAACATTTCATCGGTCGTCGCTGCTTCCTCCCTTCGGGCTCCTCTCATCTCTATCCGTCTGCGGGGCCAGTGCGCAGCCTCCCTCCGTATGTCACTTAGCCTGAACCAATAACGTCGGGTGCGTCGATCGCGCGCCGCACCGACCCGTCGTTCACGTTATCTCTCGCTCGGCCCCAAGACCAGACCTCAATGACCATCCCTTCTATCAGGTCCTTGACAGATGTATCGGCGCTGCCCTTCCTGCAATTTGATCAACGCTTCAAATGAGATTTTGATGGAACACAAAGTGAAGAACGATAGTTCTGTTCAAATATTGACCCTTGGGAAGTAAAAATCTATCATACATTTATTGCCACAGCGCTCGTTATTTTATACTTCCATCCACATCTTATAAAATTTCTTTCATTACGTCAAACTTAAACGTGCTTCCATCAAAAAGTGTCCTCTAAAAACCATAAACTTACCTTATAAAGTCTCAATGCTCAACATTTTGACCCTCTCCAATGACATGCAGATTTGCGGAGAGTCATAGCTTCATATCGGGAAAATTTGGGTTTTCATATCAAGACGTCCGAGAATATTTATAATTTCGTATTAAAGAATTCTTTAACAATCTCTTTTCAATTCCATTGAACTCCGAATGGCAATAGGTTTTTTCACACGCGAGTACGAATAATTTTTAAGCAGAAACAAATATATTAAATATTAAATTACGTTTCCAATAGTGACATTTTATTTTTCAATAATTTAATATACCAAATAAAAAAAAAAAATTAATTCGCATTATTCTAAACGCAAAATTGTCAGGATAAGGGAAAACAATGTATAATGAGATCAATTTTATTATTTAAAAATGATGGATTTTATATTTAACTAAAATATAAATATGATTTACATTACTTGTCGAACTACGACAGAAAATTAAACAAATTTTTGTAAATACTGACGAGACTTAATGGAAGGACTCCTTAAATTTCCTACATTAGTTGCAACATTTTAAATTACTCATTCTTTATAAATTGTTTCAATATTTAGTAAAAATAATACAACGCACATAAATTCACATTTTGGTATTTGCGTTTCTCCAAACGTGACGGGGTCAAAATCAAATTTAGATAATTTTTCGTAATAGTAGATTAGAGATATATTTAGAAATGCATATAATTATATATTTAAAAAAATTTCTTAAAAAAAAAGATTTAATGGTAGGTAAAATATTTACTTTATTATGAATCGTTCCTTCAACCATGTATGTATCACATTTTGTTAGAAATTTAAGGATGAATAATTGTATTAATTCCAGTATTTCATCGATGAAGAGAGAATGTTTCTCTCAAGAAAAATCACCTTTTTCAGTAAAATGTTATTTTAAATTCTATCAATTAGTTGATTGTGAAAAAAATATAAATCGTTTACAACAAACTCATCTATTGAACTGGGGAATATTATTGAACACGGGTCATTAACAGTTTTGCGTTAATTGTGGTGTCATAAATCAGAAAGAATTGAATCAGGTTAGAGGTAAGGGGTTACTAAATACTTGTAAGTAAGGAGTACCATTGTGTGGAGCCCTCCCTCTCGTATCAGAGGCCGAAATCGGTCGAAATGTCATCACTTTGCTCTCACCCTCCAGCACCCGGACTGTGGAAGCAACCTCACGGGGAATTACTCCATTTCCTCGCAAGAGTGCAGGCTAACGTCCGTACGAGTTTCTAAATTAAAGCGGTGGCTTCCTTCCTCCACTGGGCTATCCTTCCTAATTTACACTCTGTTCCCGCTACGCACTCCCAAACACACGACCTTCCCGGGCAAAAAGCAGCGGCTGGGGATACGGAAAAGAGAGGCGGAAATTGGGGAAGAACCATGTCATGTGTGGCGTCTTTGTATAAGTTTCACGAGCCTTAATGAGAAATGAGGTGGATCTAAGTCTGGGTGTGCGAGGAGAGGTTGAACTAAAGTTAAATGCTTTATCAACATTGTAAATGAAAACTGAAAGGTTCCCAGTAACACTGGACTCACCATTATTTCGAGGGAGGTCTCATCCTTGATTAACCTTACTTTCATGGGGCAATTGTACGAGTGGATATGTATTTACAAGAGGGCGTTTTATTTGTTTGCGAAGTCTTTGAAGTTTTCTATTTTTTAGTAACTGTTTTGACAAATCAAGTGTCCCAAATACATGATGGAAAGGATACAGAATAGATGAAAACGTTGAAAATTTCAATTCATTTTCGCTCCGTAGAATACAATGTACAAAGTTGCCTCTACTACATCACCATGTTTTGTACTATATCTCTGGCAGAATTAAGTTCAGGTAGTTGTATTATTAAAAACAAAGAAATGAAATATATTTTTACGATCCTTTCTGACAGCGAAGCGTTATAAAAATTGCAAGATTATTCATTAATGTATCGAAATAATGAACTAAAATATTCGAAGATAGAGAACTGTTCTCATACCGGGAAACGAGCATATCCTAAATCCCGTAATATATTCATTACAGATGAAAGTTATTTATAAAGATAAGGTACGTGAGCCAGCTTTTTTTCTCTTTGCTTCAGAAGTGAAACACTAGCTCTACATTTTCTTCTATCATATTCCTCAGCAAAGTGTTTGCATTTCGTTGCAAAATGCTTCGTGTGCCAAGTTTAACTGTTATAATTCGGAACTTAAGAAAGAGTGACGCCCATTTACCCGTCCAGTGTGTACTCCACCCCGGAAAGGAAAAATGCCCATAGGCAGTCCACTGTTCACGCAGTTGACTTTGTGCCGCACGATGCATCGTTGGTTGGCTCTGTGAGATGGAGGGATGGGGACTAATTCCAACGCAGTCCCAGTTGCGACAATGGTGACGGGGATCTGTGGGACGAGGGGAACATTCCTCCAACCGTTCTCTCTTCTACACCCTCCAGGCGTATAAATCGCAGTTTTTGCCAAGCACCTCGTGGTGGTGACGACGACTGCTGCGGGAAAAGGGTGGAGGAGGTGGGGATGACGGTGCTCCGACGCCTCCGCAGAATTTGCTTTGAAGCTGCAAATACGCTGCAATTAGCGTGCTTAATTGTACACTGGAATAATGGAGGAGGGGTGATGGCACAGTCTAGATAAAAGAGGATTGAACGAATGAAAGTTACTATCGGTAGCGGAGCTTAAGGCACAGATGCAGAAAGTAGGATGTTCTATATCTTGCAATTAAAACAAGTAAGGTAAATATTATCCTACTTTTAAAATAAAAGGGATCCAAAGTTGAGTTCATTGTAAACATTTTTATTGTCCGATATTTACCTGATTTAAAATATAATGGGTGGATAATTATTGCAAATGATTTTAAAACATTGGTCTGATATGAAATAAACACTTGTGTGTTTTACTTCTGTGACACCTGTTTACTACTATTTGAAATACAATCGTATTTTCCTTAAGTTCCGTTATAGATTTCGAAACATTTTTATATTCTTCCGTATAGGGAGAAAATGCTGTTTTCTTTGAAGATCTTGTGTTCTGGCAAACACAATAAACGTATATCCTGAGATAACATAATATAAGTGGTGGTGAGGTAGAAAAAGGAATAAGAGAATTAGAAAAATGTGATAGTGAAGATAATGCATCGCTAGTTGCAGGATTGATTCAATTAATTTACCTCGGGTAAAATAATGTAAAGAAATACTATTAGTTTAGTAAATAGAAGAATAGACAGGAAATTTAGCTTAACACATAGGTTCATTTAATATTTCACTGTGATATGTTGTAAAGGAAGGCTAAAACAATTGATCTATAATCAATGTTTTGTAGAATATACATAATTTAAAATATTTGCTTAATATTACATTTTCTGGGTAATTGTTCATAATAACATATAATGTTTAAAAATTTTCGTTGGAAATTAAATAGACCATTTTTAGATTCAAAATAATATTATTGAAATATTTTAGCCATATAATTATAAGTCGCATTTCTATTTTAGCTAAGATGTATAACAATTTAAAATGGGGTACATCACATGGGTTTGGCACTGCAATTGACAACTCATATTAATATTAACCAGAGGTAGAATAGTGTGGGATATATATGGTAAAATACTTCAGGTCGTAAATGATTAATTTCTTATGAACGTGAAGTTCATTCAAGATTCTTGTGGTTTCTCGAAACTAAGCTAAATGGGACTTGAATATAAAATACGGGTAAAATGAATAATAAAATCAACATTTTTTTCATTGGAAACTTTTTCATCTATTTTGATTATTTTCACGTAGTTGTAATAAATTATTTTTCGGTCATTTTTCACCGACCTTAAATAGTATTTTAAATTACATTACGTTTAAGAAGTGCCTCTTTTTAACACAAGGAAGGTCATAAACAAACAATGGATCGATTGAAAGGAATGCCTTTGTTTCCGGAGGCATCTGAACCCTTCCAAAGAAAATCCTGATTTTCTCTCATTTCCTGAGGATCTTTCTTCTCTTCACTTCTTTTTACTCTTTACATTATATTCCGAGAAAAAGACCTTACTGTTTTTACCCCTGCTGATTTCCTTAATATTTATGGTTCGCTCTTTTTTTTTTGTTTATCTGCACTCATTGGTCTGCTTCAATTCCTTTTATCATTGTCCACTTTTTTTATTTCTTGGAACTTGTCGTCTCAAGAAGGAACGGGACTTAGTCTCTTCAGTTCTCTTTTCATTTATTTTTGTGCCAGTTGTAATATCTCCTCTTCAGATCCAAATCAATCTCCCCTTTTTCATTCAGGGCTTTCATTTTCTTTTCTTCAAGGATTTTCTTCCTTATCACTAGAAGATATGATAGCATGGTAATATTATATAAAAACTTGAACCCTAATTGAGAAAAAGTAAAAACTTTTCCTTCGGGAAATCTTATCTTTTCGTCAATCGCCCTCATAGAAACTTGAGCGTGCACAGCTTATCACATGGTTGCATGATGTGAGTCATATTATGCCGTATTTTTAAAAAAATTCGCAGATAAATGGAACAATCAACAAAGGAAAACCTGGGAAGACTTATTTTTGTTTCCAATAAATAATTTCGTGCATGACGTATATATTTATTGGCTATAAATTATAATGGAAGCATTGTTAACAATTTAAAAAATCGATATTTTTAACTCGAGGAAATGAAATATTTGTGGCCCTCTACATGTCAGATTTCTATATTATTAATTTCTTCTATATAACTTGAAATTTGAGAAATGTGTCATAGGGCTTTAACCCAAGCTATGTACTATCATGAAATTTTCTCCTTCACGATGAAAAAACAAAATCTGGAGTGTGCCCCACTAAACTCTACAAAAAACAATCTTGATGAAGCCTACATGGAGTGTAATTAAAATTAAATCCAACAATAGTTAATAGAAATAGAAGATAAACAAATTATAATCATCAATCCTTGATGAAATAAGTATCAGATAAATTTGTTCAAACACATATAATAGAAATCGTAAAGATTGTCAGACTAGTCTACTCAGCAAAAGATATTCCAGTATGTCTGAATTCTTTTTTCCCATGTTTTGCTAAATTACTTAAATTTTTCCTTGTTGGCTAAAGTACACATTTTCAAGCTTTTTTTCAATTATGGTTTATTGGCTAAATTCAAAGTAAATTTTGGGGGGAATTTAAATTTCCGAACACGGACGAAAATGCTGTTTGTCAGTCTATTCACACGTGTATATTAAATATGCATGCACATATTCATATTTTTTTCAAATTTTGGGAAAATTTAGAAACTGAAGGTGAAGCGCGTGGTTTAAATGATGTCGAAATAAGCTGTTTAGAAATAGGTCTCTATTCAAAATTTATTTAAATTTAATTCCCAAGTTTGGTTTTGTTTCATCAATTTGTTCGTCTGCATTCGAAGGAACAAAATTGTTAACACACGTTTATATTAAGTTGGACATTATTGAGAAAATTTGAAAATAAATTCTCCTGTTCATCTCGCCAAATCTTGATTTTTCTTGCACGATTAAAATATTTTCCATGTACAATATTTATATAAATGGAAAGTAAAAAACAAAGTCTCTACCTTTTTATAGATTTCAAAGGGGGGCTTATAAATATACAAACACAAAGATAATATTAATTTTGTTAATTTTTAAGATAAGATAAAATTTCTTTGAAATTTTCACGCACTATGCCCCTTAAAATATAATAGAGGAAATTAGAAAAATTTAAACTTCTTCGATAATGACTTATATTTGTTTCATATCTGGAAAGTGGCGGAGAAGCCAGTGAATTGGTGAGTGATACGCAGTAAACATTGCAGCTGTTCGCAGTCTGAAATAAAATTATGAAATTATATAGTTTTAAAGTATTTTGAAAACATTACAACTACATATAACCTCGAATTTTTCAGAAAATTTTCAATCTTAAAAAACGCACTTAAAAAATAGTAAATATACGAGTACAAAACACGCGAAGGTTTTTTTCAACAAGTCGTATGTGTTTATAACAAGTCTCTATAGGAGATTAAATACAAACTGTAAAATACTTACTTTAAAATTATTTTGCATCAAAGAATTTGAGAAATAAATGCACTGAATTAACTGAAATTTATTTGCAAGTGAGGAAAACATTTATTATTTTTTTAGTAATGTGTTCCGTCTGCATATATAATACATAACAAATAAAACGACCCAATTTTTTAAGAACAGACATATATTTACTCTAAAAACACGAATTAACATACAAAATTTCAACCTTTTCTTGGATCATCCTCAGGTAAATTGACATCTTAAAGGAAAAGGGTTCACGTCAGTTGTTACTTTTTCACTTTTACTATCTTTCGTCGTGTTGTTCTGGAACAACGTTTCCTAAGAAAAGTATTGTTCTTGAGTATAAACCTGCAACCCTAATTCTACAAGTCCATTTGCTTTAGTTTGCAAATTTCCTCTTTCGTTTAATCTATATAAACTAAATAGCAGTTACGGAGATCACCCACCAAACACGTTTTCTCACCTACTCTGTATCTCTTATTTTTTGTGTCGACCTGGTCACCAAGCATAAAAATTGTACAAATTCTAACGTTTCTTTTCAGGAGTTACATAGCTTCCTTTCACATACTTCAGGACTAATTTCACACAACACTTTCCGTGAAAAGCTTTTCTCCACGCGTATTTCAGCTTTACGCATTCAGTTTCGTGAGGTTTACTCTCCACGCCTCCTAACCAGTGTTATATAGTTGTCGGCGTCTCGTATTACGATAGGACCTCTGTGATGATTGGAATTCCAATAATCTCCTAGAAACTTCTTTCAAGAAGATTCACCTCACCAATTCACTTCTATACGGAATCCTTGCACCATCTGCAGACCGCTCAAATTTATCTCCGACTCGGAACAATGTAGCAACTTCAGTGATAGTAAATCTTAAATTTACCTCTCCCCATATTTCTAAACCTTTCGAAGTTCCACAAAAAATAGTGTTTACGAAACATACGTTTTGTTGTATCATTTACTTTCTATTTAATTTGGCAAATATGAACACAAGGGCGGACAGTTCATGATGGTAATTGATATGGTCGTTTGCGTTGTGAAGTACTTATTTATTTTATGCCTTTTGGCGAGGTTCAGGCCACAATGCCTGCGCTTCCACCTAATCGTTGAACTCGGGAGAGGGAATTGGGAAGGAGAGATGTTGGGTCGACGGGGAACTTACGGTATCGAACCGACATTTGTCTGGAGTAGGTGAGAGAAACCCCACTTGAAAACCTCATGTAATTCGTCCAAGGAGCGAACCCACTCTCTACCACTCAGCGGGATTGTGGAAGCGAAGAAACTACCACTAGACCACCGCTACTTATCTTTTAGATTGAGTGGAAAATTCACAATACGATGAGTTAACAATTTTAAAACGAAATATTGATTCTTTCGTCAAATTTTCGGATCAAAGTTGAGGTTTCAGGTAAATCATTTAAACTTTGAGTGACTAGGATAAGATACTTAAAATATTGTCAGTTTGTCGCAGATTACAATAATGCTAATTTCACGCAGTATTTTTATTCATATCTTAGGACGTGAAACATTTCTTCACTTTATATGATTGCCATGTTGATGAAGTTTCATATTAATTTCTCAAAATATTTCTTNTATTGCTGTACAGTCCAACACCTGTCTCTTATACACATATATATATATATATATATAATATGATAGTTTCCGTTACACAGATAATCACCGATACAATGTAAGCACTAGTTGATATATTAGCCAATCTCTATTAAACTGAGTTATCCTTGAAAAACCAATCGTCTAGTTACAGCAGAAAAAAAAATTACTTCATCATAATGTAGCTCTTAGCCGTGCATTGCGCAGATGGCCTTAGCCACAAGGACAGTTACCTGTGTAAATATCTGTGCTGACACAGAGCGCGCGCCACANTAAGAGACAGGAACGAAATAGATGGAGAGTTATAGGTGTGACGGCGGTCGGTGGCCGATGGACTGGGAGGTCAGCGGCAGCATAGAGACGACGGTGGCGGAGAAAGAAAATGTGGCGGGAAGTCGGGCTGACGGAGAGATAGCGAGCCAGTAAGAGGGACGTGTGGTAGACTTGCCTTGTACTCGAGCTTTACGAATGGGGAGCTGGCTATGGAGAGCAGAGAAAGCGTTCCTACGTACTCAGTGGACCTGTCAATTACTTCTTTCTTCGTAGATCCGATTTTGTGACGGTCATTCTACGACGAATAAATCTCGGGTCAATTGAGTTTCGAATAAATATGTATATTTTACATGAAAGTATAATTGTTAAAATTATTTTACACATTGTCTTTCATTATAAAGCCAAATCAGATAATTCAATAATCTTGAGTTTTCTGCTGCGCTATCACACAATAACTATTTTATATCACGTTGATAATGAAGTTATGTGGCAAGGGATTAATTTGAAAGAAACAACCGCAGAAAAGGTTCACATAATTCACAAAAAAATTGTAATATCACAATTTGGTAATATTCACAAAACGTTTATGTATAAAAAGTAATGTGTAGCGTTAATAAAAATAATAATAATATTAACAATAATAAATGTTGACGTGATACGGTATTGGAACCACAAACTTCTTTGTATATTGGTAGTGATGAGATAAATTAACTTCGGAGAAAAGTGATTTGAAGTGATTTAATGTACGTACATTTGTCATTACTGTGACTGCACTTCACATTAAAAAAGTATTTCCAGTATTTTAACTAGATTAATTTCCATTCAGTTTGCTTCTGAACATAAAATAAGTTTACCTCTATTATTACATCAAGTTGAATACTGTTAACTGTGGATGCTCTTGAAATGATTTAAAATTGAATAGTGGGTACAGTCGTTATGTATGAAACTCCATACATTTCGTGATCTACTATCATATACTACTGTGGTGCAGTCAATTAAATGATATATTCAAGGATATGCTTTTTTTCATCTTACAGCAAACCGGGGATAATTTAGAATAATGTGTTATAACACCTTACTACAGCAGTAATTGTGTTCTATGAAAATAATTTTTTGTCTACGGTAAAGGCGAAGACGTTTTGTGTCTAAACGTTGACCACAAGACACAAATAACCCACGATTGGTTTGAATAATACTTATTGTGACTTGTATATGAGATGGTTTGGTATCAATTCACACAGGTGGTATCTGAAATGGGTTTCATATATAAAGCCCATGAAATAAATGGCAAAGTGATCTTCTTTCGCGTTTCTTACGAGACTGATTGTCTTATTTTTAAATTAACACCAAATGACAAGACCAAGACAAATTAAGATGACCAGTATTTCCTAGTTTTTCATATATTTTGTTGTAATATTTTTAAATGTGGAATAAAATATTTATTATTCTTATATTCAATATAGGATAATGCTCTAGTGTGCAATGTATTAAGTATAAAGTATTACCCCATATGTAAGATTTTTATACTTTTTGAAATCGAAGCCTGCTCTTTTTGTTTGTTTTGTCCTTTACCATATCTTTCTGTTAGCCTGATTGTATTTATGTTATTAATCAGCTTTCGTTGTTAAATTTCTTCTGTTAATAAAATGTGAGAGGTTGGCGACTACTAAAACCCTTCGAGATCATGAGATGCACGAGTAAGTGACATTGTGACAACTTTGAAAATACGTGTAAAAATGCACTCTAATAATCAATACCTTCTCAAAACTTATTAGCAAAACAAATTTAGAAACTAATTCTGCGATTTATAAGAAAACAACTTACTTATAAATGGAAAATAAGATAATAGTTTGACGGAAAATCAAAGTATGCCGTAAGTTCGCTTAGCGGCAACACATTGCTTGACGACCAATCACACGAATGATCAAACTTGCTAATTGAACGACATCGCTTATTACATAATTTCGACCACTAATTGCGTTTATACGACTCTTTTCTGATTTAGGAGGCATTTAATTTTGTGTCAAAATTAAAATTGGTGCGTAAAATGTCTCAGAAATCTCATTATTTTGTTCGAAATCCTGACTGTCGAATATTGCTATACAGTCCAACACTGGTGCATTTACCTTACTTAATATTTTTTCGAATTTTTCCATATTTGAATAATTTTGTAAAAATGACTGAAACGCAGTTTTTATTTCGCGTTTGCATCCTTCTCCAACTTCGACGATTCGACGTGCGATTTCTCTGTACTTGAAAGCGTTGCTCCTTTAAAATTTATCTACAAATCTTTTGAAACATTTTCTTCAACACACATTTATTTTCTGCATCTGAGTGTTCCAGTCTGATAGACTGAACCATCCTCTCCACCACAAGATGGATTTGGAAAGCTAGTTGTCGGGGAGTGTGAGGCAACGAGCTGACATAAAACAAAGAGGTAAACACTAAATGTACAATTAATTTTACTCTGAGTGAAATATTGAACCAGCGTCCTTCAGTTCCGAAGCATGTGTGAAATTAAACTATTCGCCTTTCATACACTAGTCTCATAATTAATATGGTTTTTAAACTAAATAATAACAATAATGATAATAATTATAATATCAGTATAAATTTATATGGAATTACATAGATATATTTTATAATTGGTGAACTGTATTTCAATTCACCTCATAATTTTTCTCTGGATGTGGAATTAATAGTACATATGTATGGATATTAATTAATTTATACAACTGTAGCCACGTCTTTCCTCCGTAACTGCTTTCGGGTAGAAAAGGAGGTCATTTTCATTAAAGTGACAAGAGAGAGTTTATTATTTTTAAACTGTCGTATGTGGAACATGTATGTATATTTATCACACATAGGTCGTTGAAAAATGAAAATGGATAAATATTCCTTACACACGTTGTTCTCGATGTCAATACGATTGTCTTCACTTTGCTGTTTACGCAAACTCCCCTTCTCCCTCCCTGCGTTTTTCGGTTCTCGGTGGGAAACACCGACGTCCCAGGGTGCCTTTCGAGCGCCCGGAGGAATTTGCGATTCTCACCTGCACGCAATTACCTTTTTGCTCCCGACGTTTGGAGGAATCACTTTTTCAACCCCTCACCGCAGCTTTCCCTTCACCAGGGCAAGAGGCGTTCAACCATTCATTTTCCATTACAAAACTCCACAAATTCCTCAGGCGATGATTTGCTTCCTCCGGCCAAATGTGGGAAACCTTTACTTTTTGTTTCAGACCCTAGTTCTCATTTTATTTTTATCAAATGAGTCCATTCTCAAAATATATCCGCAACTTTAAAAAATTCGCAGAATTAGTGTTAATAATTTTAAAGATGCTTAAACAACGACCGCATAACGAAATGCAAATCGACTTGATTACATAGTATACTTTATTTTACTCAGCCCCGTCACTTGAATATGGCATAACAAGTAAGCTGAAACGAGCATCATATTTTATGAAATATATTTGTAAATATTTTATCTTAATTGGAAGAAATTTGAAACTTTAGTCACATTAGATTACTGACAATTCATTAAAATGTATCGGTCATATCAGTTCCATTTCTACTGCGGATATTATTATTATTATTATTACTGTTTAATTATAAAACAATTTAAAAGTTATTTACAATGATAAAAAATATTTACGCAAATTGACGGTGATCACTTAATGATATTAGTGTTAATGCACTTATATTGCAAGGCGTTATCGTAGATATTTTAAATTTTGTTAACTAAATCGCAGAAAAACAAGTTCAAAAATCACCTTTCTTTGAGTTATTGGTGAAAAATGACGATTAGTGATCATTGTGAGAATACAAAGACGTACGTTTTCTTAAATTATGTTTATTAAACCTTTGTCTACAATTATCATTGTGTCAAATAATCCGAGAACTTCTCATTATTTTCAATATCACCCCAAAATTGTCACAGAGTAACTGTCATAGTTCTAAATGTATTTTATAAATTATTTTATTTCTTTTTGCGCAAAATCACCTCGTTTAGAATTATCAACGCACTCTTGAAATAGAATGAGTAGACGGAATCGAACTTTCGAGAAGTGTGTCAATTTCTCGCTGTCCCAAATATCTTCAAAACACATCTTATCAGTAGATGTATGAACTCTTGTTCTACATGTATCCTTACACAAATAAACAGTGAGATATCAATATTTTATAACTTATAAAAAGTATCCCTATTTCAGTAAACGTCAATTTTACGTTAAGTGTTTCATGTCAAGAATATCTGCGTCGAAACGTAATACTTCATATGTATCGCCACATTCGCAGACATGTGGCACAATTCAAACTTAATTTGAATCTAGTCTATTTAATTTTTGGCACTGAATGAACCCATTGATATTCGTAACCGGACGTCTGAGTCGCAGATTTACCCTCGCACCGCCAGGGAGCCCTGGCGTCGTTTTTCTGTTTATTTCCAGTGATAGCAGTCATTCTAGGTAAAGTGACAATTGCGATAAGAGCGTTGTGCGCAAGAGTTTCCTTCAAGAGTGACTACTTCAAGTCGTGTTCTTAGGGAATGCATGGTAAGGGAATTAATATTTGTTTTGTTGGTCAAAATTCTTCTCTTTTTTCATCTTTTCCCAATGCACTAGAAAAAGCTTTTGTTACAAAATATCTCTAAAAGTTGAGATATTTTCCAATTTTTTGCTCTTAAAAACTATGGAAAACCTACACTTTTTATATGAATGTAGAGATATCTTGGAATATTCCACACCAGCGATGTCATATATTTAACATCCTAATTATTGTCGAGCTTAATACAACTCTCCCTCCCTGATCGCCTTGGAGGGCTTTTCATATATCCCCTGCTAAGGAGAAGGCTCATCAACAACATCAGAGGTTGCTTCGACCCCTGCTTTGCATTAGTGTGCTCTGAGGCGGAACGCAAGTTTGTACCCTGTTATCAGAGCCCTGACGATCCTTGCTAAAGCACTAAGCGCCGCTATTACATCCCGAGCAGTTCTCAGAATGTTCCAATCCTTCGAAGCCATACCGAACCCCTGTCATGGTTCTATCTCATATGCTACATATACTGTACTTAACCTGGGAAAGAAACTTGGAACCACCGTCCCTTCTTAAAACATTAAATAGAAAAATTAGATTAATTAGTGAATGTCGCAATCCAATGAGAAAATCAACCTTTATGTAACCACCCGGCTCATAACAAAGCTTTAGTTCATTATAATGGTGAAAAAGGATTTTAGACTGTTGGTGAAGAGACTAGCCTTCCATCACCATTTACTAAAAAGAACGTCGCATCCTAACCTGTCGTGCTTATGCCCCAAAGTGATTTCGTGAGAGCATGCAGCACGTGAAATAAGCTTGTCAGAGGCTTAATCATACGAATAGAGGGAGAAATATTATTGGACGCATTCGTGTCTTCCGCAAACTACTGCACCGAAGACGAGAACTTCCGCAGAGAACTTCCTCTTCTATTATTTATTAGCTCTTTCAAAGAGTTGCACTCTGCAAGAAACTCTAAAGCAACTGATATAGTTAGTTGTTTACTCCTGAACTAATCTGTGAATTGAGGCAGGGCACGCTTAATGAACTCCGGGATGTAATATTTCCTTACAACAACTTTGGTGAGAGCAAAACTAAAATTTTAGGAAATGATTGACGCATAGCATGATCTGAAAGGTTTTCTCACCCATTGATAACTGCTGCTTACTCTGCTTAATAGTAATGATGTAGGGTTTTGTTATCGAAAACATGTATAAATGAATTTTGCCCACATGTTAAACTAGGGTATTCATTAAAGGTCAACATTATTCATGCAATTTTACAGACATAATTGGACACATAATTACGCTATTTGCATTTGTGCGCGAATTCTAAAATGCATTATTTATTCTGAAATTTCAGGAGTAATAAAATTGTTTCACAAAAATCAACATAGAGATGGGAAACAACAGCGTTTGAAATGTGCTGACACTTTCATATTGTTTTCGTTCTAGAACATAAAAAATATTATTCACCAAACGATGGTTTCGTTACATAGCTTTTCAGACGACAGACGACTAATTTTATTGCTGTGAAAATAGTATTGCTTAAAGTATCCAATTTACTCGCAATTTGTGAATGGTGGTTTTCTACGTGAATATAAAGCAATTTTTATTGCGAGAGATAATAGAGAATATAGAACTAATTTGACACCCGTGAGTGGGTAAGATTTACCTAATTTAAAGCGGCTGCTGCACATAAATTTGATTAAAAATTGAAATCTCTATTTTATATTGTCTGACGCATGATAATGTAGTCCTAGAATATATTTTAACCAGTACGAAAGCCCCGAGCATGGGAAAAATTTATTTTGTCACGTTCGGGTTGAATCACTTTTAATGCAATACCTATTGGTTCATGAAGATGAAAACATTCAAATATTTGTCAATTTGCAAGGTCTACTGCCTAAGAGACTTTCGGGATGAACTAGCAATTCCATACGCCAAAGTTCGTGTTTGACCCTCGTGCGACATGGCTGTTTCCAGTGCTTGTCAACCTCTCCCTGAGAAGCGGAAAGGTTGGCGCGACAAGGAAAAATGTCAGTAAAACCAAATAAAATCAACTTCACATAATCCCATCATTATGCATCTTGGATAGAGGGAAATACTCGCAACTGTGATTTTTTCAGATTTTATTAAATGAAGTAATTGATCTTTTCTGTGTCCGGTAAGCTATTCCTAAGTAGTCAAACCAATGTGCATAATTCACTCATACAGTTAAAACACACACAAAAGAAAACTAATAAGAGTTCAAAAGCTTTGCTTGTGGAACAATCCGTACAATGAAAACAACTGGAATACATAGTTTTTGCTTATCGTAAGATAATGTTAATGTCAGTACCAATGTAGTTAAAGGCATATCATGAAGACGACGAGGAAAAAACAGGATTTCCACAACGCAATTTAGGTCAGGAAACAAATGCCACAAAATAGCTGTGGTGTCCAATAATTCGCGGAAAGCTGGAAATAGTTTTAAACTCTTCTTATAAATGTTAAGAGAAGTTTACACTAGAGGTGTGTGGGAGGGACTCAAAATCCTTGAAAATTTCAAACTTTTATCGTTTTATCGCAAATAACTCAAAAACAACATTTTTTTGAAAAATGTTCTAACAGTATTACATTTTATTAAATTCTATGTCTAATAGGTATATTATATGTTAAGTTTTGTCAAAGGGCTAAAGTACCGGGTAAATTAAAACAACATAATTTTCTTCATTTTTCACAAAAATAATATTTTTTATATTTTTGCCCTCATTTTTGTTGTTTTAAATGTATTATACGCAAAGTAACTCAGTATTTTACTTTTATTGTCAACAATTACTGTATCTAAAGTAACATTTATGCGTTTTGTGCTAAAATTTTATTTTTTGCTTACCCCCGAATCGACGGCACATTTCTGAGATCACAGTTATAAGAACACTATGTTGTACATCGAATGAGCATATTTCATTTAAAATTCCGCGAAGTTCTAAATATGTAAATTCAAAGTATTTTTTACATTTTTGTCAAAAGATGCATATTTTTGACTTTGAAAAACAGATTTGTTGTGTAAAACGCATTTTATTTTAAAGAAATTTATAACATAATTCTTATGTGGAGCTGTATCAAACCTTGTACCTTGATTCTATTGATGCTTGAATATGTATACCCTTAGGCATAGTCTTATTTTGCCTGATCTAATTTTGCCTGCCCATGGCTCTTATGGTTGCTTGCAGCGCAATTTGGGGGGCAATTTATATATTAGTGCACGGACGATAGAAAAAAATATACACAAAAACATTGCAGTGATAAGAAGCTAAAGATGTTCCGGAAATGAGAGAATTCCGCTTCCAATAAGTGTGTCCCCGGTAATGTCGCAACGGTATTCATGACGCGTCTTCGATTCCCGTTCGGTCTGGCACAAATATTGTTCTCTTTCGGTTTGGTTCCGGTTCGATGCCTCTGTTAACCAGTGTGTTAGCTATTTGCGTTAGGTGGAACAACACATAACGGGTCAAAGAATTTTTTTTCCATTCTTAATAACTACTACTACTAATAATAATATCCGGCCTTGATCTGAGAATGATATAAAATGATGATGATGATGATAATAATTATAATAATAATAATAAATCCCGTATGGCGTCCGGGACCACTTGAAGAATAGCACCATGGGATCTCTCCGTCGTAAAAGGCGACTAATAGGAGCAGCTGACCGCTGTCCTTTCCCTATGACTCCTTTCAGAACACTTTCCCTCACCCTCAGGAGTCAATGGGTGGATTGAGTAGCTCATACACTCCTGTGTTTACCCTTAACACCCTACATCCCTTTCTCCCCATCCCACCTGGCCGTAGGGTAAAAAGGCACACCCATCGAAGATGGAGACACGGTCGAAGAGTCGTAAGGCTTCGGAACAGAAGCCGCTGCCTGGGGAGCGCCAGGGTACCTCAGGAACCACCGCTGGAGGTGACAGCTTGCGAGCCGGTGGCGGTCAGAAGCTGAGCAGGCGGGTTCTGGCCGGAGGACAGACGCCGAACACGGAAGCACAAAACAGCCACACGCTCCCACCGCTGAACGTGTTTTGCCGGATAGACAACCGGTGACCACCAAAGCGGCTCTTATCAGACAGCGAATTACGTGGACAACTGAAATGAACAAGAATGTTATTCGCTGTTTTATGGACGCTACACAGTTTGAAACTTATATGACAGGCTACAGAAATCAGATGTATTCAAAATTTCTTGAAAAATATCCAGAATACATAGGAATAATTTACAAACAAAATCGTTTTGAAAGATCGCATCCATACCACCATATTAATGTGTGTTTCCATAGTTTCTTCAGATTACTGGAACTTCTTACGTCTGCGTTATTTGTTACACAATGTGACCTTGATGCTTTTAACTAACTGATTAGCGCCATTCAGTGTCTGAGATTTAACACGTTTAAATGTTATGAACAAGAAAATTAACACCTCTGTATGTTGTGCTTTAAATTCTTACTTGAATTTATAAAATCATATAAATTTATGCCGAACAACTAAAAATAGAAAATTATAACATTTTGCACATACATCTCTATAAATAAGTTAACGTTTTACAGAAAGAGTTACTTAATTGTCTTATATTGCTGAACAAGTAAAAAATGTTACCAAAGAATAGTGAGAAAATTTTTAGATGTTATGCGCTTCATTTAATCATTATTCCCGTTTTAAATTCTTATGATTAATCCATGCGGCAGAACTCTTGGTGATGACACAAATCAATCATGGGATCTAACATAACTATAATAATAACAAAAACTAAGAAATTATTTTAAAAGTAGTCACGATCCACATCAGTTACTAATTCGTTTAGATAAAGATCACACTCCCCAAATTTATCGGAAAATTTTGAACTACCTACAAATGATATCAAATCACATGCAAAATGGTTTGCTAAACCCTTGTATGGACAATTCCCCAATTTTCTGGAGGATGTCAATGTGGAGAAGGAAGAAATGAAGGGCAAGGAAGACTTTATGGTTGAAACACGAGACTGAAGGGTTTATGTGCGCTTTACAGGGTCAAACAATTCCAAGTTGATATTATAGAAAAGAAATTCTGCATGATAATGTCGATGGATTATATAGAGCACCTGCAATAAAACAATCCATCACATTATTTCGGGTTTCCAAGTACTCGCCCCTCTAGACTACTCCTGCAGACATAATCCAGTGGCCAAAATAATACAACATCTACCTAAAAACTTTAACTTGGTTGAAACTGATCCCTCTATAGTAAATTCGATCCACCACCTGTCCTAGAAAGTAGAAATGCCACATTGTACTGCGATAAGCCAATCATTTCAGACAGAACGGTTTATCATAAGCCAAATCTAAAAGACAAATTATAAACAAATCTAAAAGAAATTTTTTTATTATTTATGTAGCTGTTCCTTCCACTAACAATTTAAAAACGACAGAACAAAAACAATTCAAAAATATCAGGCACATATGACAAATTCAAAAGATTGGGAACAAAATTAAGTATTAATTATTGCCCTCATAATTTAAGCTTTTGTAGTCATTTGCAAAACACTTAAAGGGTATCTTTCAAGATTTCCATTGACTGGAAATGTACTGCTAGAAATTCAGAAATCCGTTATATTACAAACATGCGACCTAACAAGGAAATTTCTTAGTCTCGACTACGACCAAATTTCACTTCCGGTTTAGCGTATAAGCCCGCTCCTCCTATCCGTTTGAAAAAACAATTGCACAATAAAAAGAAATAATAATAATAATACTATCATCATAATATAACAATAATCTAATAATAATAATAATATAATATTAATAATAATAATCTAATAATAATAATCTAATAATAATAATAATAATATTATAATAATAATAATCATCATCATCATCTACACCAAATTCCGCCAATGCCATCTGATTGATCCAACACATCACTGTACAGGGTGCAAATATTTTGCTCAGACGGATTACATGCACAGCCACAGCTTGGTGGAGAACATTCTTCATCAAAAAATTGCGAATTAATTCAAACTCACTCAAGACAAAACCCCATATTACAAGTATCAACCAGAGACGGTGTTAGAAAACATAATCCATAAATTATTTTTTGATCGAGCCATATAATGTTCAGTGATCGAAGTAGTACGGCCCACATTCCTCAAACACATTGCAGTGTCAAACACAAATAACCTACAAAAGACAATAGCTGGGAAAATTTCAAAATAAATCCCTCTCTCAGGAAGTTCATAGTATTCGAAAGTTGAAACAAGTCCATCTCTGCCCAATAATAATCTCTGCCACAGGAGTAATTCTAAAAACGATTCATTCCAATTTTAAAATTCCTGGAAATACCTACCTGTCTGTCATAACATTAGCTAATCTTCAGACTGCTTATGTAATTCGAAAAGTGCGGTAACTACCTGCTTAACACCTGCCACATTATCAGGAACTTCCTCCGCATGGATCTTTAAACAAGATTACTCACCATTGCTTGAAACTGATTCCACAATTGATGAAGAACCAGAATGGATTGTGATAGAAGCACAAAAATAATAATAATAACTACATTAATAATAATAATGATGATGATGATTATAATAATAATACAAGTTACCAAGATTGTAAATCAGGAGCTAGCTCTGATGTGTGGGCTTCTCGAAGTGAAGACTCCCCACTACAAGTTCAATCCTAGTCCTTTCCTGGAAAATGCAGAGTTCTACCTGATAGTTAACAGAACAATATTGACGGACAGGACGGTGGAACATAATAGACCTGATTTGGTGTTCCATAGGAAAAAAGACCGGTCTACTGACATAATAGATGTAGCCATACCGAACACCAATCGTATGCTGACAAAGGCTACAGAGAAAGTTAACAAGTATTCCAAATTAAAAGAAGAAATTGAAAGGATGGGGAAGGTTGACAGAGTTGATATTATTCCAATCATTATCTAAGTAACTGGCATAATCCCCTCAGACTTGTTCAGAAATCTAGAAAAATTGAACCTCCCTCGACACCTTTTGCTACTTATGCAAAGAGCTGTCATCCTAGAAACATGTGGAACTGTCCGGAAGTTCTTCTAAATACTAAATCAAATCATAGAAGGGAATGCTTGGCATATCCCGTATCCCTTCTTATCCTGCCTTGAGCTTAGAATCAATTAATAATTATAATAATAATAATAATAATAATAATAATAATGTATATAAGAATTCTCGCAAAGTACTCCAATAAATATATATTTTCTCTTTATAAATACTCTATTCGAAAAACAATTTGTACAGACAAGTTCAATCTTACCTACACAAGAACAAATGATTGGAAAAATGCAAAGTGATGATGGGTGAGGGAGTGAGATGAAAGTTAATTGTTAACAACGTTAAAATGATTTAATGATATGCTATGATATGATGAGAAATAATAATACAATACTGATTTCCTAGATGACATGATATGGAGAGAAGATCCTGGAAACCAGTTGGTTGAAGCTGTTGTAGAGTTGATCCGGACGGTTGACGTGTTGACAAAGAAAATTGATTAGTAAATCTCTGGTTGCACATATCTTCTGTGGTGCAATTATAGGCTCGATCTTGCGAGAAAATGTCGGCTTGGCGACGAGAATAAAGGTAGCGATGCGATGTGTTCGAATGTAATCCCTATTGTGAAGGGTTCAACAAGAGAAAAGATATGTCGGTTTGGCGCCGACAGTAAAGAGTTCGAACTGCGATAAGAGAAGCGAGATCAGAAGTTTATCCTCTCATTTGTAGTAGTAATCATAGTAGTCGTGTATTAGCACTGAATCTCGTGTAGAAGTAGCGTAGAGAGGATAGAGAAGAGAAGAGGCCATGTGGTTTATATAGTTTTAAACTAGTGCGCTGTTGCCAATTTGATTCGATTAATCGATGTGACATTCTGCTAACTCGATCAGGAGTGACACGAGACGAGGAAGTTTTGGTTTTGCCTAACTCTTGCGTGATACAGCATTAACACTCCAATGTAGTCGGCGAAGGAACTTGTAATTAACTCAGTAAATTATATGATGATGAATACTTCTATTTTTTTTTCTTTTTTAAGTATATGGCAAAATATTTTAATCAACCTATGGCTTGAAAGGAAAATTTCCTCAGCTTATCAACAATCAACTTCAATTAACCAAAGAGATTGTTCTCCAGAGATGATTCACTTAGTAAATGATTCAATACATTGCCTTAAAAGATTCGACTCACTTGTTTAATGAGAACTTATCAAAAATGTCTGAACACAATTCTTAGAGGTTTGTCAACGTACCCTAATTAATTTGATTTTAATCAACTAGCTGAACTTCATGTTAAGGCAATTAAAAGAGTATTAAATTACGTTCTCCTGAAAATGATATTTCAAGGCAATACTTTGATGGTATAATAAGTGCAATAATTGAAAGTTAGATTGTAAGATAAACGTAGAAAAAGATAATACACAAATGAAAATGAGAAATTAAAATCTCAATAAGCTAACCATTTTCCAATAACATCTTTAGTAAAAAAAACATTAAAATGGAACTAATTCTGATTACTGGAATAATCTCTGCTCTAATGAAACAAATTTTGAACTAGTCGAATAATATTGATGATAATATCTAAGTTCAATGTTATGTGCGATTTATAAGCATAAGCTAAGTAAGTTCCGAACAATCGTCACAAGATGCTTCGTTGAAAATAGTTCTCGAAATATTTTTATATATATTTCAAGTTACGCACTATTCTATCGTTTTACTCCGTCGTTTTCGATATTCCAACGCATCTCGCATAATTCTGATCGACTGCAAAGGGCATGACCTCTTCAGATTCGCACACCGTTAAAGACGCGCTGTTCAGAAACACCTTTGGAGATAGCTATATACAAGAAGTGCAACAGCGAAACGACTCACCCTCTGATAGTTCTTTGATATCTCTGCTGCTCGTAAAACCTTACGGAATCTTCTCGTTTTTATACTTTTTCCGTTTATCGTTGTTTCATCCCACTGAACTTTCCTCTTTTGGGTTCGGAAACCTGTCTTCCGTGTATCTCTTTTAAAGCACAATATGTATCAGAACACGTTCAGTTTTTTTCATGGAATTTTTTGACTACTATGTATCCAGTTCATCAAAATTATTCTGTTTTTATTTTCCCGGAATAGAGGAAGAGTACTTCACAATGGAGTAGAGTACATCCTACTGCCGGACCCTCCTTGAATTAACACGGACATTTCGTACCTTCAATATGAACAGTCTCAGAGTATAATTAAGAACGAATGATATCTTTTCGCACATTATTTCTTGTCTAATATTTCGTGAGAACAATTGCTGTAAAGGATTTTATGTTTAGAAGACAATGAAGAAATTATCGGATTGTAAGTGAAGATTGACTATTTATCGCAGAACTGATAAATTTCTGGTTCATTCAGATGCGGAATATACGTTTTGGAATAATTACTATTAGTCTAATTGCTTTCTTGTGTATTGCGTAATGTCAAAATAAAACTCTCCTGTAAAAGGCATCGAAGGTGCGTAAGGGTTCCGCATAATGTAGATGATAAAATTCAATGACTAAAGAGAACATTTTCTATCGGATGTTATTAAGAATTGATAGAAAGTCACTTCACTGAAATTGTTCTAAGAAACTCCTATTATAACAAGTTAATACTATTCATGCAGTCAGCAATATTCATATTATATACAAAAAATTAGATGATTTTATTTCATATTCCTTTCAAAAATCCAAGGAATGAAATTTTGATGAAATCATAAATGCATCAATAATACCCATACTATAAAAATATATTTTGAAATACCTCCTTCGAAAAATTATATTACTAAATATAAGATATTTGGTGATAAGTGTTCAAAATAATTCATACACGACATAGTTATTTTTAATTTTATGTATTTTTATCAATTGGATTCAGAAAACTGAAATATTTCTTAAAGTCGTTTGAGTGGGTTCATCGTTCAACGAAACCCATCACGCTTCTTTCTTACATTTCAAACTTATGAATTTGTGAATTACACGGAAAATATCTACGGTGGTGATTCTCACAAATAGTATTCTTGTGTGTGAGAAACCAGTTGTCAAGATAATGGTCTTCCTAGAGAAAAACACTAAACATTGACACTGAACGACCAAATAAATGTAAATGTTTAAGTTCTTTTGTAGCAAATCAATAAAATGACCACTACATCTTAGCAAAAGTGATTACAGTTTTTGGAGTAAACTTAGTCCAATCGTTTGGTTGAAACGAGAACATTATCATAACCACCTTCTGCGCGGTGTTCTTTGTGGAGAACCATTGTGAAAAGATTTGCATGTGAGTACATTTCCTTTAAAGAGGACATTGAGCCAGTTAACGATTCTTCTTCCTCCTTCGATGTCAGGACCATAACCCTCTAAAAATGTTCTTGCTATTTACAAGATTTATAATAATTTCTGCTAATGAAATAAAAACCCTAAGACTGAAACTGAAACTGACTCAAAAACAAACACAGCTTACGAAAAGTACGTACACACAGATATGCACAGAACCTGCTATCTTCATACAAAGTTGAAGAAAAAGAAAAGCAAATACTGCAGGTATTGTGTTTCAAATATTGATACCGTTCTTCAGATTTTTGATCGCTAAATTTAATCTTTCATTTTCACTATGGAAAACTACGGACTTTTTCTCCGGAATGACGGTGGTTACCTTTGTTAACAGCATTTAATCTAACTTAAGATTATATATTGTCCAAAATGTCAGTTTTGTCTGACAAAATAGTGTAGTCACACCATACGTGTATAAGAAAAAATTATTGGACTTAGTGACCACACGATGTAATGAATTTATTTTTAATGGCCAGAAACGTAAATGTAGGAATAATTTCTATTCGTATGTGCTTTTCATACTACTGTAAGTTGCTGAAGTTGTGTTAACAGGACACTTGTATGTACTGTTGTTTTTGTTGCTCAGTAACTGAATCATGTTTTTCATGATGTGTTATATGTTACACATTGATCTAAAAAAAATCACTTAGAGTGTTCTACCAACCATATTACTAACCGCAGTTTGAACCATATTACACCAAATGAATATTCAACAAAAATACATAATTTATTTTTCTGGTGAAATAAAATTGTCTGTCATTTTATGTAATCTTTCATATTCATTAATTCTAAACAAATAATTAAACAATTATTTAAATTTATTATAATAATTTTCATTTATCTTAGGAATTACTTTTGTAAATGAAACTGAATAATTTGAAACATGACATGTAATTTTAAAACTTGAATGTATTTCATGGTCCTCTTTTGACATATGCACGATATGTTATTTAATCGCTTCAATATTTACGTTTATTTTAAACATAACTTTTATTTCTTGTCAAAATTTACAGTCATAGGAAACCATTCTTATTTCTGCCTAGGTACAAGAATGCTCAACGTAATTTATTTGTGATGTCTGTATCTTCATTCCTCTGATTGAGAGTTATAATGGAAGTACAACTTATTTCAAATTTCTCCAAAAGTGCACTTAATGCAGATGTTCACGTTTTCTCCTCCAAGCACTCTCAAGTAAATGTCATTGGAAGTAACTTTGAATATACGTTCCATATCCGAGAATAAAAGCTTCGAGACTTTTTGCACAGGAAGATAATTTTCCCACTGCTCGTTCCTATTTGTTGCACAAACTTCAATAGACTGTAATAGATTTTTAGCAACTCATTCGTTTGAAATAGTTCTTGGTGTATTTCACGTCTGTTTCACGTTTGCGGGCAATTTATATCTTTGGTGTTTTTTGTTCGTTCAAGTTTTGTTCGTTTGTAATACTTTATCTCTAGTTATCTGGAGTGCAAACATGTGAATTATACATTTGAAAAGACTTCAAGTAACTACTACCAATTTGATTAAAATGGAAACTAATATGAATATACATTATTTTTTTTATTTTTTTTTATTTTGAAGACCATTGTATTTTCTCGTAATTTCAAAATTCCTGCACAATTTATTAACTTCAGTCTTAACTTCAGCTTTTACAAACTGCCCATGTGCCTACAGTACTAGAACAATCTAAGGGATTTGTATGACGTTATCTACAGAGATATTTATTGGCATCGTTTCTGTTATATTTAATAATGCAGTTACATTGAGGGACCTGTTATATACGGCTCTATCTTTATACATAAGATAAATTAATGTATATTAGCGCCTGGAATTCAATTTCCCACGTTGCCACTCACATTATTAATGAGTAATTTCTCAATTCCGCACTCCATTACACTTAGTATTTTAACAACATAACCTATGCTTTCAAAATACATAATAAATATTTGTATTCAATCTGACCCACTGGGACACAAGATTCAAATATTTCAAAACAAAATGCTCACCATTTTATTAAACTATCATATATACCCGACTCGACAAAACTTTAAGTCCACGACAGTCAAACACATTTAGAGTTGGAGTAAATAAATTATCTTTATAATTGCGCTGTGTTACACTCATAATACTACACATAGTTTGTGAATGCAGAAAGAGCACATAGCTAAAACGATTGGTTAAATTTTCGCGGACTTTTAGTATCAGTGTATCTTATGAATTTGTGTCATTAATTCCAGCAAATATTGACCTCTTCACAAATCTTAAAGAGTGAAAATGAAACAAAATGTTTTTTATCATTTCAACGAAGTTCGTTCTGGCAAGTGTAATATGAGGTATAAATTTTGTTTAAGTCAAGAATACTTGTCACTTAGAATAGCAGTGAACCTGACTGGAAGATGCCCAGCATAGTTGGGGTACAGAGTGAACCCAAGGGAAGTTGATAAAATGAAGAAAGGGAAATCGCTAAAGTTAATAAAATGAATAATTTGAACTATTGTTTATTTTGGTGAAATGTTGAATTTGTTAAAAAATTCTGTAACTTTCAGTCTGAAATTAATTGACTCTAAAACTAAAAAATACAACCTTTTTAAGTATTGTGGTCCATAATGTCAACATGAAATATAACATTTTTGAAGTAAAATGTGTAAAAATAATAGTACGTTATCGTTTCTGAAGTACCATATTTCGTGCTATGACAATTATCGTAACGTACAATTATCAACAAATTAAGGAAAGAATAAACCAGTAGAGAACAGAACTAGAGTTTCATGTTTAATTGATATCCCATTAAATAAGTCTTAAACCTTTGAAGTATGTTCACATCAACTCTTTTTCTCTTAATGTTTCCACGTACTCAATACCTTTAGGGTTGTGGTATTGAACTGATCATTCCGAAATGATTCATAAATCTCTTGAAGAAAAATCGTCGAAAAAGTATGAATGTTCGAATGGGTAAAGAGTATTACACGATTCCCTTCAAACTCTTCAGTGAGTCTTAATTCTACTCAAAGAAAAAGAAAAATACATTTTCTCACTCCTTAGTTTAATTTCCTGATGGCCTGAATAGCCACACCCTTCCTGGACTCTCAATAACAGTGAGAACGTTGACATATATCCTTTGAATGGAGCGTTAAACCACACAAGTATTTTTCATTCGCTTCCTTATGCCCCAAGTAATTATCGGTATTACATCCCCACGGGAATCTTTACGAATTTGTTTCATTTTCTGGAACCATTGGCTTCACCACTACAATACGAATGTCGAAGTTTGTTGTATCAAAAGGAAAGGAAAAAATGTATAATCATATCAATGTATTCCAAGAATAGAAGGCACACATTTATATACTCACCGAAAAGAAAATATTTTGTTCAGAATCAGAAAATACAAGAAATTTATTTGTTTACTAGCTGACTACACGACGTTGCCCGGAAAAAGTTTTTTGCTTGTTAGTCCAACGAACCCACTCGCCAGGAGCCACGCAGGTCGAATTTTCGCTTCGGCGGCAAGACACAACGCCAAAAGCGCGGCTGCACCGTTTCATTAAAACACTTGAAAATCTAAACCATTCCTCCAAATTGTACGATTTTAAGACGTTTTTAATCTTTTTTAAATGCCAAAAAAAAACTAGTTTGATGTTGATTGATTTTTTCTTTCTTAAAGTATTCTCTTTAACTGAAGAATTTGTGGATAGACATATGTTGTCGAGGACGTTTTTGTAGCACTCATTGAGGCGAACAATATTACCAATCATAGTTGTCACCTATCTCTAACTGTTTACGTGGCGTAAGCAAATATACCTCTCTTTATCCGATTTCATCGACATTTATGGTTAAAATCATTTTCTCTTTCTTTTCACGAATTTAGAAAATAAAAGTTAGTCTATGTGTATTTTGAATATCTAAACTATATCTTCGCCAAATTTCATTACAATCGGTTCAGTGGTTTAGTCGTAATTAAGTAACAAACAGACAGACACACTTTCACGTTACGCATTTATATATTAATAAGCATTAATTTCATCACAGTTAAAATAACAGTGAAATGGTTTAATTATCAACATCGCATTGTCTTTGAGTCGTTAATGAATTATGTGAATACATTGGTATAGAAGATCAAACATTTTAAAGTCAATCTCTGCTAAAGTTTCGTCATAGAGGGTGAATGAATGTCTATTTTTGCTGTGTGCAAATCTATCGTTCAGGAGTCGGTAGCGTCCGCTGGGAGCGCCATGCGACCACTCAGCACCGCATTGCGGGTGGCACGACGCGGAGGGCGGCGCCAAGACATTGTCTTCTTCCCAACTGGGTTTATTTATAGTCGATCTCCTCACATTACTACTCTCAAATTTATGTACGCTGGTCTGTAAGTGCTGAAAAGTCAAATTTCTTAGTATCGCTAAGGACCAGAACAACTCCTTGACATTTAATCTCGGGTGTATTTGCCTACCTATGTGGGTAGTCAGTATCAATTTTTATTGCCTCAGAACAAGCAAGATGAAGCTCGAGACTGAGGAAACTGTCTAAATTTGAAGTTTCTCTCCCACCACCTGAATTATGTAAATGTTCTAGAACGGTTATTATCATGAGGACTTAATTTAAGTAGGATAACTGTATATCCCATCTATACAAAGCGGATCGTGGTGTATAAAGACGACGCCACCGACGTCGATTTTTCTGTAGGTTTCTAGTTAAATGTAAAAATATATTTGACTTGGAATCATATTTGTTAAGAAAGTGACGTACTTTTTCTTCGTGAAGTTGATAAGCTTGAAAACTACTGGAATGCCGAACGTCTATTGCATCTTCCTTTAAAACTAGTTCTATTTTATTACGTTCATGTTTAGAACATGTTAAATTCATGTTTTTTAACTATTACGGAAGGCAAAAAGAATTAGTCAAATCATAACTTTTTCGAACTATCCACTTTTTATTCGTCCGTGGTAAGGGTCCCCAACACAAACCTTCTCATATTCTATAACACGCAGTCAAATACTATTGGTTCAATGTCATTTTGGAATGTAATGAAGATATTCCGATTGTGCGTAAAATTGAAGTTACGACGTTCCGAGAGGACACTTATGTATCCATGCTCTTTATCTGGTTAATAATCTGTCAAGCGCTTCATGGACGCTCGATGAAATTCCTCATGTCCTCACATCAATGACTTCACCTGTGCTTCTTGTATCCCATAACGTTATCCCCACAAAATGACCCTCAATCCAACGTTAAAAGTACTTAAGTCAAATGAGTAGTAAATTGTCGGAGCAAATGCTCGCTACTAGGGGGCGTAACGACGCTTGGAATGGCGACTATCTCTGTCCATTGGACGCACCCCAGTGTTGGCAGCCAACTGAACCCTGTTACGTCGTCCTGCAATGAATCGGCTTGTCCTACAGTGTTTCGAATCATGATGAACATGTAGAATGAGAAATATATCGAGCTTAATGTATGAGATACGTTTGGATAATATTTATTTATTTATGTGCAGTAGACATAGGTGTATTCGATTATATTTCCAATATATATATATATATGTGATACGCTACTTGAATTATTTATACTGTCAAAGTGTCCCAAAAATGCTAATTCAACCACTGCTTTACATTATGTTGCGAAAATATCGCAGTGTTAACGCAATCTTGAAATATTTTTAACCTGAACATTCCATTCTGACATTCCATTGAATATCCCACATTTTCATACCCATGGAAGCGATACATGCCGAACTGTTTTCAACTTGTCTATAATTATAATGAGAGCGCAACTTTTGAATGTATTATTGGGGGGCTAAAGACGTATCATCTTAAGCTTAACACAATTCACATTTCAAATAATAGTAATACCCCGACTTAAGTATCCGAATTACCTTACCCGAATCCGGAGTTACGCGATTTTCAATTTTATCGTCGATTCATCTTTGAGCGTTGCGCATCTCTTGGTTTACTTCTCCACCTACACTAGTGTTTAGCTTACGATATGTTCGGACATGTTTTGCGTGGAGTTGACGCATGGCTACAATTTATTTTGAGTTCATTATATCCACGGGAGCTTGATAAACTCTACTATGTCCTCCAGACGATATAGAACTGATTCTTTTGCATCAAACAAGAAAAAAAACATTATCTTTGGAATGTAAAGTTAACATTCTTATAGACTTAGATGCAAAAATAAAAATTGTGAATTGGAAAAAACGTTTGATCTACCTGAATCGACAGTCAGAACAATTATGAAAGGCAAAGAAAAAATCTGGGGAAAATACTCGATCTTTGAATTCAAGTTGAATACCGGTGAGGAGATACTAGTATTAATTTTTAAGAATAAATGAAAGATGAGGTGTTGTCTACTAGTAAACATTTATTCAGATAGTACTTTCTCCAGCTTAGCTGGCATCTTCGGTTTGAGAATACCAAGTATCAAAGGGCAAATGTCACTTTAAAAAGGGCACATTTGATACTTGTCATTGTCAGACTGAAGATGCCAGCTAAGCTGGGGAAAGTACTATCTGAATAAATGTTTTTACTAGTAGAAAATAACGCATCATTGATTTATTCTTTGAATTCAATAATCATTCGTAAACGTTATGGTAATATCGCTGAGATGGAAACGACATTAAAACTATGTTATGATAATCAAGTGTGAAAAATTGTTCAGTTGATCAGAACACGATTGTAACATTCTTGCAATACATAATATATAATTTTTTGTATTATCGAAAATTTTATAACTCATTTTTCTCGTGAATTAATATTTATTTAATCTCGGGTTCCAATTTAACATCATTTGTATGTATTTATTTGCAGGATTTTACCCAGACTTACGCGAATTCGACTTACACGAATATCACTTGGTCTCACCGGTCGCATAAGTTCCGGTTATTACTGCACAATTATTTATTCACTTGAAAATATAAAACCGGTAGCTGTAAAATGCGTTTAAAACAATAAGCTCATTATTCCGCAATATTTAGCCTTTTTTCTACAAAATTCTCTGTAACTTCACTAATAATTTGTAGAAAAGATTAACTTTTTGAATTTTAAAGGGTGGTAATTCTATTTCAACGCAGTTTTTGACAATTATCAGTGATAAGAATATGTTAAGAAGTTTTGCCTATGAGAGTATATTGTTTATTTTCCAAGTTTGATTAAAAATGTGATTTTTGAAAATTCAGATAAATATTTTATTCTATCAAATAAATTTTACACTGTATTATGTTGAAAGGTAAATATTAATTTCAAGATGAGTTGACACGGATTGGAGCTTGAACGCCTGCGTGTAAATCCAACGTGACAACGAAAATTGATCAAATCAGAGATCCTTCGAACCCCGGGCATATCAGTTCATAATTTCATTGTAAACTAAAATGCAGTCACACATTGACGATTAACAGAAGATAAACACTTCATAGAATACATTGAAAGTAAACGAGTCATCAAAACTTTGATGCCGGTCGAACTGATGTAATCGAACTTAATTTGACGAAGGTTGGAGAAAGCGTGTGTAAGTTTTTGTTCCCTTTTATATTAGTAACCGTTCTGGGTTTCGTGTTCTCCACTTTCTGGTTCCTCCCGCTGTGTATCACTCACAACTTCCCACCACGAGGGGACGTGAGCGCGCCCAGAGCCGATACCCTGGTGCTGGCTCGCAGTTTACTCCTATTAGGCCAGTGGAGAGTGGAGGGTTGTTACGCGGGGTTGCGTCGTAGCGGCCAGAGCTTGCACTCACGCTCAATCTCTATTCCGTTGTAGATTACGTGCATGCGTTCACATCCAGCACTCGTATACTGCAGGCTTCGTGGTTACAAATCGTGATGAACCGGCATAACCACGTCAGGTAAGCGAAGCGTGCAGCCTACACTCAGTGAACGAGAAATTATTTTTTCAGTACACCGAAACTAATTTGAAATGTTAATACAAGATATTTGGCACGTCTGCTTCATTGCTTACCAAACAACTTCATCGAAAATTACCTCCATTTCTTTGAGTCCCGATAAAAACCAGTAAGTAGCACCCAAACTGTTCTTCATTGCAAATGATAGAAAATACCATGCCCATTATTGTTTTTAAAAAATTAGGAAGAAGTGATTTAGGAAAACCTCTAACCTAATGTTTTTAGTATTTGTGAATTAAATCAACGAATTCTAACATCATTTAGATTGTGAAAAATTGTGTTATTTCCAAGCATATGAGCGAAACGTCAAGTTGGTATTTTATTAGAAGCATCATTTATACACAACGAAAAATAACTTTTGCTTCCTTTGTCAAGCAATAAAAATGTTTTCATGATAAAAGAAAAGTCTCATCTCAAAACTTTGTCCGGCGCAACTGCTTTGACTTCTCCACTCTTGTCAAAGAAACTTCTGTTAAATATTTCATCTTTAACGAATTTTAGAAGAATTTAGATGTATAAAGAAATTCAACTTTATGAATAAATCTAGAAGACATATGCGTTGTGCCAAGTTTTTTTTTACTGACCTATATATTTGATGGAAACACTGAGAAAATGAAAACTTTTATCGCTGGACATGAGCGTTATTATACTTCTAACAAATCTCTAAAAAATTACTTTCTCAATATAATCTTTATTACTGAGGTAATCGTTTTGTCGAATTCTCCACAATTTAATTATAGATATATGTGAAAGTTTAACTCCCCTTTATCGTCACGGAAAACTTTTAAGTTATAAGTTATAATTTTAAGTTATTAATTGACGAGGAACATTCCCTGAAATATCGGAAAAAGAGAATACATTACATACTCATTATTTTCTTCAAGTTATAGCGGTTTAACTACTGTAAATTTTTTTGCTTGACTGACGTTATCACTTTCATCATTTTATGTTGAGTATTCTCTACGCATATTTCCATTATTTATTGCCAATATATGAATTAATTCATGCAGTTGTAGCATGGATTATTTATTTTCATTCATAATAACAGTTAGTAAATTTTCAACGGAGCCATTTTTTAAATATCAGAATGAAGACGAATAGCGTACGGCAATATTGGACTTCTCCAACGATAAGTGGCCTATCAGTCTCACAAAATTAAACGATTAACATATGTAAATTTCTATAAATCTCTATATAAATGAATTCCTTTGGATTTGATGTATCACTGCTCAATACGTTACATGAACAGCAGGTTTCTTTAAATCCTGTTATCATTACTAGTCTAAAATGTGTCTAAATTTGGTGTAACAGTTACTGGTTAATCATAATACAAAATTGATTTTAAAAACGTGATTACATTAACTTTCCAATAATTTTAATATTATGTGCAACATTATTTTACTTACGAGTGTTCTAAATGAGTTATAATGCGTATTGAACCAGCATGAAATCAATTCCTTCCAATGAGAAGGAAGCGGAAATAAACATTTCTATTCACGTTGCTTTTCTAAGCATGTTTGAAAGACCACTGTGATGTTTTGTCATTTATATGAAAAAAGTGACAAAATTAAAATAATTCAGATATTATTATGTTTGCATTATTTATTCAAGTAATAGACAATGAGTTAAAGTTTAACAAAAATTGATTTTGAAGCGTATTAATAAATTTATATTTAGTGATATTAATTTTTCAGGGTATTCATGTATTTTTCCTTATTTTTCCAATACTTAAAAATAAGATTTAGCTTGCTTGTCAGACCTTTAATCATCAAAAAGAAAGGGTTGGAGACATTTTTTCAGATGAATCAGAACCATTCAACTTAAAACGCAAGTTAGGATAAAACCTGATTAATCATTACGCAATTTTTGTTTATCTTATGTTAAAGAGCACTATTCCGGCGGTAACGTCATGTATTACAGTCGTTATGTCTCGATATGTCAACTGAATGCGACCACTCGTTCTCGTAAATGTGAAAACATCTGAAAGAGATTGTAAGCTAATTTTATTTTTTTCCCAGTTGAAATTTTGCCCCCAAACTCTGTTTTGCACCTGTAGATAACACCAAAAAATGTTCTTTGCGTGATAAAAATATTCGCTTATCTAGCATTGTTGGACATTACCATTTAGAGAACGGCTAGGAAACTAAAATAAAATAGATTAAACCTGTTCGTTTCACATTCGTATCACACGCTTATTCATGTTTTATTATCAACGAAATTATCTCGTTTCAGAATTAGCATGACATTTCAAGTATATTGATTGTTTGTGATATTTCTCTATATTTTCAGAAAATAATGTTTTTATTTTCTTGCTTTTTGAAAGTGATTTTGAAATTTTATATTTTTGTACCTAGAACCTAAAATATAACATGGTCGTAATATATTTGGAAACCAGACAAAATAGACAACTTCTGTATCTAGAGCGAATCTTCACAACTCGATGCGTGACGACAGTGCAAAGAGCAATCTGGCGTTAGCTGATATGAATCATGCTTCTGACCACAGACTATTGACCGCTCAAATAAATAACGAGACGAGAAACATTTACGTTGCGTCAGAATTCCAGTTTTGGTTGCAGGAGTCTCGATTGGGTGGATGGCTTTTTGCACCACTTCTTCGTATTGGTTAAGTGCATTTGGCTCCAAACTACGTCAATTCGTCCTGAATTCTCACATTTGATTACCACAAGGTACATCACACACACACCACATACGTAAACAAAATGTACATGAAAACTTACGTCTTGGCTCGTCTGTATATTTCATCCTATGAATGTTGATAGAATTTCTCTGCTTATCGAAAAATGAAGAATGTGAGGATCCTCTATTTTTTGACCTGGAGAGAACGAAAATGAATTGGTTGGCACTGGGTGTTATTACTATTGTGCTTGTAAAAATTATCTGATGCTGTGCATTACTTTCTGATAATGAGAGTAATGCTATTTTCACCAGTTTAATCATGTTACGTCGAATGAAAATGGGAGACGGGACCGGGATTCGAACCCGGGACCTTGAGCTCTACGCGCTCATGCGCTTACCAACTGCGCCATCCCGTTCGCCTCTCGGGCCCGTCTACCATTCTCATTCAACTTGTGACGGTAGACGGGCCCGAGAGGCGAACGGGATGGCGCAGTTGGTAAGCGCATGAGCGCGTAGAGCTCAAGGTCCCGGGTTCGAATCCCGGTCCCGTCTCCCATTTTCATTCGACGTAACATGATTAATCTGTTACCTGGCGGTGAAGTTCACCGTAATCTAAGAGATTTCTATATTTACCAGTTTGTTATCTGTTGTCACCGTTCAGAAACAAATTTCCATTAATCTGAGTATACATGTTACAAGATGTTTAGCTTGTTTACAAGTTATGCAGATAATTAAATGAAGGTAATTTCGAATTTCATTCAAAGTCAGTCTTTCTTATTATTAATACACTCAAAATAAACAGTTGTAATTAATGTGTAAATTATTTTCTGAAGTGACTTTAATATGAAGTTAAAATGTGTTAGTTGGATACAAATATGTAAAACAAAATCATGCATTTTTCTGTCCCTCACGTGGTCATAATCAGTTTGTTACCGATTTTCATAATACAAATTACTTTTTTGTTTTTAAAGTTAGTAAAGTTATAGTATACATTACTTTTTAAAGTTTATAACATTATATATGTTTCTACGTATGGCAATATTTTAAATATCTTGTGGGTAAATTTATTTATTTTATTCCGTTTGCTCCAAAAATCCTGATTTACCTGTTCTGTACATTACTTTTTCTGTATTAAGTTACTTCGAATGAGAAGGAAAATGATAAAATTATGCAGTACTCTAGGCCATATAGTGCACAGTGAAGCAATTTCGCTTGGGCATGAAGAATTCATTGACTTTATTGAACACTAACGTCGTGGATTGATCGATGACCGAACTGCGAAAGGGGGGATTACTCAGATTGTTGGAAAGGTCAGTAGGAGCAAATGCTTGGATGTCAGAAAGAAGAATTAAGCCCGCTTCACACGTTATTTTCTGTGCTTCAAAATTGCATGCAAAGTACTCTGCAGTCAGCCGTCCAGTTTCGAACGACAGAAAATGTCGTCATTGCTGTCTACGCTGCAGTCTGGCGAGCAAGATTTGGGAAATAGCACATGTTCTATTTTTTGTGCAGTTTTGCATGCAAAGTTGGAGTGTTAACCAATAAAAACCTTGATTCTCGTCTCGTGACTGTGACAGCTAATGGCCCACCGTTCTAAATAGGACTAGCACTGATGAATTATCGCTAAAATAAAATAAATACAATTTATTTGAAAGAAATAATCGTGGATTATACAATTACTGTTGGAAGCTAGCACACCACCGACGATGGAAGTAGTACTTTCGCTTTCCTAATTAATAAGCTTTCTGTATGAAATTTATTTATTTATTATGATTATCTTTTTCAAAAGGAATTTAATTTAACAAACATAATTCAGAAATTTAACAAAGTGTTATCAGTTAATATATTTGATTTATAATATATTGCAAGACCGAACCTTGTGTTAATTGTTATATATTATTTGCTGTGACAAATTATACATTATTTTAAGTGGTGCAGCTGAGCAACCTTAAGGTCAGAGCAACAATCATTATAACAAATTATTGGCGAAAAGAAATAATCGATAGATGAAATCACTTCGAAGAACAATATCACATTTTATTTGACATTTTAGGTTATTTTACAGATCGTCAAGAACACTTGCCACTATGTAATAACACCAATCAACTTGACATACAATGTTGTCATTACGTCCATTTATTCGCATTATTATTTTAGTTAGCTTATCAGCGCTAACTACTAAATCTCTTCGACGAACAATCTCTGCGATAACCACGACCATTTTCCCGTATTGTCAATACATGCGCTTCAGAACATCAAACCTGTCGCGGTAAAATGCATCGTGTGAAGCTAGTACAGCAGGGCAAGAATCACAGTCATCAAAGACATTGGAAGCAAAAAAAACATTTTATAATTGACTCCAAAATGCATCGTGTGAAGCGAACTTTACTCTCAAGCAAGAAATGTAACAGTTAACTACGTTGAAAGAGCTCATGGAAAGGTTACAGTAGCCTATGGCAAAACCTTCAAACATAGCAGAACACGAGGTGAAGGTTCACCGCTGAATTAAAATAAGGTCTTAAGGGCCGAAACTCGGCATTCGATCTTTTGATAATATTTGTCTCAATACATCACTGACTCAAGATGTGCCAGTAAGATGCTAATTAACAGTAGAACTGCCATGCAAAGATGGGCAGCTTAGTGACGGCATCGAATGAATTTCCGTTTGGGTCGTGGTTAAGAAATGCTCGTCTTTAATGAGACAGAATTGTGCTGCGCAATAACAATCACGTGCGACTGCAGCTGCCCCGAAGGCTCCCTTTCAATATACTCAGAATTTGAAATGAAAATGTAGTGAAGATTGAATACTACGTGGCAGTTAGTTAAATAAATAATAAAAAAATCCAATTAATAATTATTTCAAAATAAAAATTTTAAAATAGGTTGACAACTGAAAATAGTGACTTTATCAATAAATGAACTTTACAGTTGTCTCGACTGCGACACTATGTCCATTTATTTGGAAGACCTTCCTTCACGGAAGCACGAAGGTTTCAATAAAATGTACCCATTGCCCAACTGGTATTTTAAAATGTACTTTTAATCGCAGCTTTGGTGAGTTTATTTTGACATTATAAATACTCTCCAGTGACTGCACTTGAATCGTATTGGTGGATTGAATTTCCGTTGATAAGTGTTTTTAATCTGTGAACTCGTGATTCATTCGATGGGTAATGATAAAACTTAGATCTACTCCTTGTAAATACTATTTTATGTTGATCTGTCTTCCATTGATTGACTCTTCATTATTGTAGTGGAGTTCAGTGAATTTTCGTATTCCTGCGACTGACTTTTATGCATTGCTGAATTCGTTTTCAACTGATATTATGTATTGTGGCATTGTAAATATTTTTTATAACAGAGATCTCCATTACTGTTTCTGAGTACCCTTATGACATACACAAAGAGCATTAAACGAGAATGATGTAGTTTATATATCGCTAAATCAAACTGCGATTATAAATTATGTTTGAATGTGTTGAAACGTATTGAATAACCAATCAGTTCATAATCTGCATAAATTACTCAGATTAATACGATGCACTTGTTATTTGGCGTGTTTGGACGTTTCATTGTAACCAATGTAGTAAACATGTTATTCGTATTGAAGTAAAATTATTTCTGAACAAAATATAGGACTATTTTAATTAATTAATTGTATTTTAACATTTTAAGAACATTTTATTAACATCTACAAATTAATACCCAAAATATTGACGTAAGTCAGATGTTAAAAAATTTCTAATTCTCTAAATTTCACTTTAAAGGGAAGATAACCATAATTTGGGAGCCATGATCAATGTAATAAATTTGTATCACACGAAAATATTCAGTAGGGGATTCTAGTTTCAGTAAAAGGTACACGAAACTTAGTTGGGTGAAGGACGTGTCATCTTGTTCCTGAGGACAATGTTTCAAAATTTAACTCGCAACTGGTATCACGAAGGCGAGTTGTATTTCTGAGTTTCTGGAAATAAATGTAGCGTGCGCATCCACAATTTTGAGTAATCTCGTAACGATACATCTCGACCGATGTACGTGCTTGCAAGTGACTGCAGGACAACCACCATTCCATTGACGTAGCACCAGTTTAATGTTAAATGAATTAGACGCACATAAAAGTTAATTTTTCTACATTAATTAGTATTAGACCAGAAGTAAAGATAATTTGAGTTTACGAACTTTTAAAAAAATTTAATATTAATTTTTGAAATTATGTGTCATTTTGAAAAGATTTACCAAAAACCGGAATATTTTTATCTTAACTATTTTAATGTTAAATAATAATAATAATTATAGTGAAATGTCTTTATTACAGAAAACAGAAGTAATATTAGCCATTTACGACTTTATCCAATTACAAATAGGATATTATGGGAAGTGGCTTGTTACAAGCAAACATTTATTGTGGACCGTGCGTTCCCCACGAAACTAGTTACGTTAGCAAAATTTTCCAAAACCTGTAGTTACGGCTTAAAAATAAATTACATTAAACAAAAAATTTTTGCTTTATTTAACGGAAAGTATAAATAATTTAACGGAAATGTTTATAAATTAAATAATAGTAATTATGCATAAACTGAGAGGGAAAACATAAATAGCCTTTGAGCGGAACTATATTTATTTTTATTTATTTTTCTCATGCATTATGATGAGGTTTATGCCGTGAAGTGTGCTCTTCCACGTACCTGTGATTGTGGTGAGGGAATCGGAAAGAAGAGATGTTGAGTTGCCTTGGAACTTGTGTTACTAAAATGACATTCGTCTCGAATAGGTGAGGAAACCCTATGCGAAAAAACTCGCCTAGTTATACCGAGTGGGATTTGAATCCCTGCTCTCCCAGGGGTTTGACGGACGCCACGAAAACTGTCGGATTACGATTTGACAGGAAAATACACTGCATTAGTAGATCTCTGTAATTCGAGCTTGTGAAATCATTTGATCGTCTGACAATCGTTCATTACGTACCTAACAATCGTAAGAGTATAAAACGAATTTACATGGATTAGTTTGAACAGCGCTCCACGGTCGTTCATCAGAGATCGACACGACTACACGCGCCCTGCGTGGAGTGTACAGTGCGGACGCTCCGTCTGCCCCCACGGCCTTGAGTAGTAACCTTTGGACAAGAGACTCCTAAAAACATGGACTCAAGTAGAGTACTTATGGCGATTCGAGCACAGATAAGAGCTGATAAGGGCTTATCACCGGAAGTTGCGGTTCGACTGTTTGAAAGGAAAATAGTAGTTCGAGCACAGGCGATGGGGGTGATTGCAAGAAAAAGGCGGGAAAAGGGGCGTGGATAGGCAACCCGCACGACGGGACAGCACCGTGTTTTGGGTGGTGTTATCAAGACAGGATGACGTTATCAGATGCAGAGAAAATTTTACTGCCAGTCTATATAAGCACCCGATAACGTCATCCTGTCTTAATAACACCACCCCAAAAATGGTGCCGTCCTGTCGTTCGGGTAGACAACCCACGCCATTTTTTCCGCCTTTTTCTTGCCACCCCGCCCCCAACGCCTGTGCTCGAACCGCCATTTTCCTTCCAAACCGCAATACCGCAACTTCCGGCGATAAGCCCTTATTATCTCTTATCTCTCCTCGAACCGGCATAAGTACTCCAATGATTCACCATCGAAATAAAAATAACATCTTCGTTCCCATTAGAATAATAAGTGGTCCACATGAAACCTAGATGTTCTAAACATAGCTTATTTTATGTTGTGTTGACTAATATGAGACGGAAAAGACACAACGATGTTTGTGGTTGGGTTATAAGCAGCTGACTTGTGCGCGGAGATGGAACGTCGGGGACTCTAGAGACGCGATGGAAACGAGCATCTCGACTTATCGTGCTTCTGCGCAACAAGACTTTATTGCGTCTACGATTCGTGTGACGCCGTTCGAACCATGTCTTTTTCTGGATTGCAGATATGTGTATCTATTGGTCGTATACGCATGTCCGACTCGTATGTGACCCAGCGTTAAATCCTCCCACGTGTAAGAGATCTGTGGACTCATGTCAATGAGATGGAGAGAACGTGTATAGCTGCTTCCTTTCTTTCCCAAAAGCTACTACGCAAGGCCCTGCGGTAAGATGGACCGTCCGCACTGAACACCCCTTCACGCCCCAAACGAAGCCCAAACCTGAAAATATTCTCCATCTAGGGGTGCAATCCACAAAGTCGGATGACTCAAAGTCTGTCTCCTGTCACGCCTCGCGAAACATGAAAGGCCTCAGCTGCTTTCCTTGCAGTCATAAAATTACAACACTTACGGTCGTTTTCATTCTTGTCTAAGTGCACTTTCTCCTTATTTTCAATTTAGTAACATCTATTTATCTTGAAAAGAAAATAGATAATTATTATTTTTATTTCGAATTAATTATTTCGGGGTGGTACTATACAAATTGCACGAGGTTATAAATGTCCGTGATGCATTTTGTGAATAGAAATGTTTTACCGAGTAGTTTATACTTAGATAATATACTCCGTAGACGTCGTTTCTATGTTGCTCATTTTTTTATTATTGGTATTAGAAAGCTTTTTCGGCTGCATAGCAACCATCGTCAGTAACATACACTGAGTGTTGAGGAATATTTTTGGCGAATATATTTTTGGCGAATAATTTATCATGCTTTGATAATGTTGCTAAAGCACCACAATTACCAAGTATACTCCGTAGAAATAAGAAAAGTAAAGATAATATCAACTAGTCACGTCGGAGAACAAGAGAAGACACTTAGAAATAAATTTTAACCTGTGTAAAAATAACAATTATTTTCTCCCAACCTACTGAACTAAACTCGGCGTGCCGGAAATATATTGTCGGGTAATCTTTATTCTTATACATGATACACGTAAACTACTGTTACCTTGCAACAGTTGTGATAACAAGCATTGGCCGGAAGTGTTGGACGACCGTCCTGTCGCACTTTACCCTACTTACCAGAGAATTCGTCACTAACTTTCATGTGTCATCATTACAATACACTTCTTTTTGACAATTTAATGAAAAGAGTAATTAAATGCATGTACTTCATTGGAATTACAAGACTATCCAGTCCCATTTTCTTACGTAACCTCACTTTAATGAAAATAGTTTTGCGCTGAAGGTATAGTGCAAAATTCTACACTAATTTAAAATAGGGTTCATATTGAATGATATTCGAGAATGTTTACATATTTGTTGGTTTCGAAATAGATTTAACAGGCAGTCACCCTGTTTTGTGAGGGTCAGCGTGGTTGTCATACATGAATAATATTGCAAATATGAATTTCTTCCTTACTGCTGTACTTTACTCAACAAAATATACCCGCGCATGTAATGCAGTGAATTATATGAACAATTTATGTGCAAAAATAAGACCATTTTCATAGATATGAAGTGTGAAGGAACTTGGATTTCTGAGATCAATATTTTAAAAATACAGTAATTCTCTAATTTGCTTTTAATTCTATAACGCATCATTAGAGTCCATGATATTATACGTGTTAAATATTATAATCGTTTATACGGAAACATTCAGTCGTTTGTATAACTTTTTACCAATGATTGCATTCAGAGAACGATTTTTATTTCTTAAGAGCTCTTTTCCTACTTCTTATTAGTTTCTACTGAGCTATTTTTCAAATAGTAAAACATGTATAGCACTACATCATGCAAAATCAACCGAATGCACAATAATTTGTTTTATTTGTGTGACATAGTATCGAATACAATAAAAGTTCTAGGTTTGCAAAGCGAATTCATACGTACTGCTTGTAAACAATGGAAGTAAGGTTCTGGGTTACATTCCGAGACGTCAGTGAAACTGTTTATGCGTGATACTAAATCGCTAGCGCTCCCCTGTGCCCCCCCTTCCCCCAGCCACACAGCTGTTGCGTAACCACCGCCCTAACGACCGGAAATCATCTACATAAACACATCCAACTGATTATTCTGCCACCTGTTATGATCTATCCTCGTGCCATGGGCATAATCGTTTACAATTTACTTTGGTGTGTGCCGGTATGTGATGCATGGAATGTCAGGAACTAAAATTAGATTCCTATTAAGCCCATTCTCTTATTTTTTATATTATCCTTGTTCTTTTGTTCAATTGCTTAATGAATGCTAAGTGAGGATTGAGGACTACTGTTGAATAAAATAAAATATCTCCAGTAAAATATAAAACCTTCCTGATGACCTTACGAAGTGAATATATATATTTCTTATGTCGACGGATGGTTTCCATAGTCTAATAAGCATAGGAGTTTCTTTTTCAGGAAAACAGTTTTGATTATCTTCCAACTACGACAACCAATGAATTTTCCGTTATTACATTTAAGAGTATTATTAGAGCACTCGCTTATTCAAGAAGTATTTCTTTTCTCATTGTTTTACAAATTAACTAGCGAATTATTTGCTCACGTATGTGAAAGAAAATATAAAACCGACCCCATCCCGCTTTCCCCAAATGTCGTATCTAGTTATATTGTATGAGCTCCTCAGGGAGAAATGGAAGAAAGTGACAAGGACTTCTGACCCCACATCCACTAATGATGATAATGATGATAGTTACAAAACTTGGAAGTCAAATACATCATCAGTAGTCGAAAGTGGTTATCCGTTTGAGAAGAATATCTTTTATTTATTTCCTTAGCCAAATATAGCGGAAATAAAATGACTAAATTATAATATTTCGAAGAGTCCTCGTACACAAACGCGGCCGTCTCAACTTGCATCGCCGTTCGGCGGCGACCAATGAATAATGACGAGTATCAGAATATAAAGTAGTCGACAAAAGAAGACATTTAATTATTGGTCAAAATCGTGACAGGAACCGAAAACGTTTGAATCCAATGACGTAAGTTCGTTACATTGCAGAATTAGAATTAGTTTTTGAACTTGCTCAAAATATATGTGAATTATTTTTTAGGTAAATAATTTGTAACGAAATAAAATAAATTTATTTGTAAATTTATGAAATATTTTCCCTTATTATTACCCTTGATTCTTTGACATTTTTTCTCGGTCAATAAATTATAGTTGACGGCCCATAGGACGCCACACTAGTAATATATTCTGATTATCCGCGCGCTCTAGTGTCATCCGCGCGCAATATGATTTATCTCCCTCACAATTTACTCTGCTCCTAGGGGACGAGTGCTTTGATAATGTTCTTGGTGTAGCGTGCTCGGTGTTCCCAGCGACACGTAACATTTCACTTGCCCGCAGCTCCTTAAAGCGCACCGCAATGACTTAGTTTGCTTCAAGGGGAGCTCTAGCGTGCGTGTGTGCGCTACGTTTTGTAGCCTGGAAACATTTCGCGCTGAGCACAACCTCCGCGCTGCGGGGGTGTGAAAGGATACCGTATATTGCATGTCGTGTGCGCCAGTATTGCCTCGCCACATTTTGTCGTAAATTGCGCCTGTATGTGGAGGACGTCAACGCGAGGGTGTAGCGGCATCGGCGTTCGTTGGAAGAACGCGCCTTCACGCGGACTCGTTTGCTGTGCAGCTGGCTCTGGAGAGGTTAGACGCTGGAAGCTCAGCCAGTGAAATTTCATGTCCCAGAGGCAAGGGGTCTCTTACTTGCATTCAGAGCTTGAACTTCCATTTGAGAAATAAAAGCGTTTAGTTAAAATAAAGAACAAAGAGGTTAGAGTTCCATTGAACTTTTACAACTGAGGGTTTGCAGTTCTAATTTTCTAAGCACTAAATCAACAAAAATATACCTAGGATGCTTTTCTGATTTCATGTTCCAATCTAATATTTCTATCCCACCGAAACAAGAGGTTATTTTTCGTATTTTTTTGTACTCATTTTATATGAAATATTAAAAATTAACTGAGCATGAAGTTCGAAGAATGCAGTTTCCTGTTCTTTTATACTTCTTATTACTACTTCAAACAAAAATTATTTTGGGGATGCAATTGATTAACTAGTGCAATTCTTTTTAATTGAAGCAAAAATAGTGTTAGAAGTTGTTCATTATTCTTGGATTTATTTTCTCGTTGTCCATACTGTTGTAGTTGGCATTGTTTGTTCGCAAAAATGCGACGAGAAAACATAAGAGATGTTGTTTCAAATTCATCTTAAATGATAAAGAAACCCAAGATTTTTCATATTAACACGTCAGTACCCATACGATGCACGATAGGTCTTGATGCTTACCTAATTCTCACAATTTTCTACAATACAAACAATGCTCACGTAATAACTCCAGTGTCCAATGGAATATTCAATATGAAATTAAGTCCTAAAAATTTATAATACTGCTAAAAAATTCAGAACATATGTCACTGCTTCCACAAGTATGTTCGTTCTTATATGCAACGGAAAAGTAATATCGTGTCATTATTTCATGCGTTTTTCAACAATAAAACTCAGTTTGAATTTAGTTTTAACTTCTTACTCTTTCTTCCGGATATGTGCTATCGATATCATAACTCAGTGAAGGCCAATATAGAAAGATTGGGAGAGAACAATCGTATTAGAAGTTCTTACAACTCTCAAAATTTCTCTCGTGAATTGTGAGAACGACCTCCCCTTCATCGTACGACCCTTTCCCCATAATTAGTGGCAGCTCGTAAACTTTTTCGACGACCGGCGTGCGTTGGGCTGGATGCACTTCGGAGATCTGCGCAGACTCCGCATGCGTGTCTTGCGCCCTTGCAGTAGGGGTTGGGGCACTCGATTTGATAGGTTATTTCAATTAACTGGAAATATCTTCAAAGCCTACGATTAATGGAGTGTGAGAAAATACAAGAAAACTCGATTGGATATTTGATAATAATGGAACTTTAAATCATCACTTTTTGGCAGATTACAGATACCAATTGGAAGACTGTAAGGGTTATTATTAGTACGAAGAAGCATTCAAAACATGAAAAAAGTTAAAATGTGTTAAATAAAATAAGAAAATATGAATTCAATTATACTTCCTTATATCCCACCCGTTAGTAACAGAGCTTCATTTAACTGTTTGTATTAAAACAAAAAAGTATAATTTGAATATAACAAATAGGATGACCTAAGTTCGATGAAAGTGCCTAAATTAATTCAAAATTAATATGACTACATTATTAAATTATATATTATTAAGGTATACGGGTTAATCTTTTATAACATGACCATAGCAAAAAATACTATACTTTAAAAAAATTATTTAAAATGTTATCAGTGCGTATGAAATATATTTAAAAAACGTTGTTAAAAGCAGCTGTGATCAAAATAAATCATCAATGATTTTACATAAATTTAAACTATTCACTATCATTCAAATTGTCCACTTTGTCACGTTTNATATATATATATATATATATATATATATATATATATATATATATATATATATATATATATATATTAGTTTTACTGCGAAACTACGTTTAAATGGTTGCCACAATTATTCTCGAAGTATAGATGAACAAATATTTGGTCATTTTACATTTCATTCTATAAAATTTGATGAGTTCGGGGACAGAGTTTCAAGTTCGTGGCACTGAACAAATAGGACTGTACGCATAATTAAATGTGTATGAAATAATTTTAACGAAAGATTTTTAATTCACACAATTAATTTATTTATTAGTTTATTTAAAACATGAATAAATACTACAGATAATGCATGTTTGTATGGAGATTATGAACATCAATTTGTTTTTCTCGAGGTTTTTCTGCAAGATCTTTTCTTCGGTATTGCGACGCGCAGTGGAACATCCGATTCAGATTCACTATCAAAATAAGTTTCATAATACAAAATACCTTTTTTCTATTCAATTTCCGCAACCATTCATTAACCTTGCTGATCGGACTATAAGATGGTAAATTTTTGCAATGAGAAAACTGAAATTTCTATCCGACGTATCAGAAGCAACTTACATCCCTGTACTGCCGAATACACTGTGATGAACATATAACCTGATGCACATTCATAGTACCTGGGAAAGATACTTTGCTTCTCTAGCCCTGAATGTCAAGAAATTCTTCGTAATGCCATTTTATCATCAAAATTGCAAAAAAACACAAAAACGTTTGACTATTAAAAAAAACTTTTCCAATACAATAATCCTGTAAAAGGTACAAAAATTAATTAAAACAATGTATTGAAAGCTTGAACGAATTGCATTACTAAAACAAAATGACACCATGTATACTATGGAAATAGATTTGACTAACTATCGTTAACTAAACTGAAATTGAAAAATAAATTCAACTAACTTAATTTCAACCAAATGTTGCAGTCGGTCTCACCTTGAGCCGACCTTAAAAATGACGCATGAGCCAAGTCATGCTCATGACATTATCTTCTTATCTGCTAATCTGATCGTTTTTGTTTTAAAGGAATGGTCGTGTATACGGACATTTTAATAGTCTATTTATCGTATTCTAAAAAGCTATAATTGAGATTCAACAAATATACTACATATTAGGAATCTGCGCGGCCAAGCGCGTGCTCCATATTAAATATCATATATTTTATATCGATTGTAATTCCAATACAAAGCATATTTTATATTAAAGATACTTTCATCAGGTTTGTTTTCACGAGTCATTGACAAAAATGGTCGAAATAAGTTGAAAATGTTAATAAAAACTAATTTTTTCAATAAATAGATCTTTGTTTTTGAAACCTATTATTGTCTAAAATAGCATTAAAATTTACAAAATATTATAAAAATGTACAAAATAGTAAACACACTACTATTCGTAAATTTTTGAAACAGTTCCATTAAAAATGTGTTTGCTTGATGAAAATACAGAACGATATTTTAAGGAGGTATTACATAGAAGTTCACATTATCATAGAATAGGTTGATTAAGTAAAAAACATTTCAGTTATGAGAATAAAAATTGAGTTCTCATTTGACATAATGCTCGTATGATACGTACAATAGCATCGTCGTCGGGAAATGTGGATTTATCGGAAATCTGGCGTAAGAAAAATCTCCGCTTCTGACTAGGGGGCGCGTCATTAAAGGTGATCTTCTGTATTTCTTCTTACGACAGAGTTTGAAAATTAATTCTATCGACATATCCTAATTCTGGACCTAAAGAGGTTCAAGAATCAAAGTTCTTTGAATAATCAAGAGAAGATCGGTATAGAAAATGCTCAATTGTTTCAGCAAAGAGTTGCTCACAAAGTTGCAATAAAGTACTGAGTGCAAAGAAAATAAGTACCTTGATTATACAGAAATACAGGGCTTGAGAAAGTTCTTAGAAAGTGAAATACCGTTGGAAAGTTCACGTCGATAGGGGAAGAGACGAAGGTTCCAGGAAGAAAGTCGTGAAGAAGTCGAGAAATTAGCTCAGGAGTTTTGTGGATAAGACTAATTTATTCCTCTATTGTTGTGCTCTTGTGTTTCTTAGAAGGAATGTTCTCCTTTGTTCAGAATTGTCACACTCTTTCACTCGATTCCATTGATTTGAGATTTAATATAAAGTTATGCGTCCGTAGAGATTCTGTCTGGAAACTTCCTTTCAGAACTGAATTGGTTTCGTCTTTGTCTCATCATATGCACTAGAATACAATCATACACTCATGAGGACCGAGACGAATGTGTAAGGGGATGCACCCGCTTCTTAAAACAATTTTGAAAAATATTCAAGAAAGGTAAAGAAAANGAACTGAATTGGTTTCGTCTTTGTCTCATCATATGCACTAGAATACAATCATACACTCATGAGGACCGAGACGAATGTGTAAGGGGATGCACCCGCTTCTTAAAACAATTTTGAAAAATATTCAAAAAAAGGTAAAGAAAGAAACTAATGAAATATTTTTGATTAAGAATTATATTAAAAAATGTTTGTTTCATTGAACGGTGTAATATTAATCGTTGGGATACAGCAAACATCTCATAAAATTATTAATATATTACTATAAAATCTTGATTTAAAATAGGTTTTTGTGATAATTCTTCTGTATGAAAAGAAAATAACTGGTGCAGATGGCTGTTTCTGTACATTCCTAATGAAAATTCAGCCGGCACCAATGCATAGATCTAAACAAGAAAAATAGACAGAGAAAAAAATAACAAAAATTGCTTTAGTTATTTTTACATTATATTTATAATTTATATATCAAGAATGATAGAAGTACATAATTGTTTACACAAGATGTATAAATGGTGATAAATAATAAAAATGGCTTTAATGGATACTTTATGTGGGATTTCAATACCTAAGGTAGCAATTAAATTGTCAGTGATGAATTAATGAAAATACTTATGAAAGATTAGATCGCAGTAATACAGGGTTTCCCGTTCACAAATGTTAATTAAAAAGTGATTTATTCGTAGTATTGTCATTCAAATCTTTAATTATCTGATACGGAAACTTTAAATTGCTTTTTAACTATTCATTATTTGTGTTACATAATTATCCGAGAATAAAAAACTCAATACAGTGTAGGATTTATATACAGTTTTTTCCAGTGCAGTAAATCAGCCAGTCGATATTAAAAGCGTAGTCAATGCTTAGTAACGTTATGGGATTAAATAATCCTTATCTCAGAAATTTATGAGATATCATATTGTTTGCATATGGGCAATTTCATGTCAAGTAGGTTGGGATTTTATGGACTTTTCTCGGAAATTGGCTAAAGATTATTTCATCTGCTTCTGTGCCTAAAAGTAAAAACTCGTCCAAATTTTCAGCTCTCAAAATGGTCTCTCCAATTATTCAGAGCTAATTTCCCATATTGTTACTTCTTAAGAAAACTAATATCCATTACTTTAACCACCAGTCAAACGCTAATTTCACTTAAAATAGATTTTAGTATACATGAAAAATTTCAGAAGGGAATGCTAATATACTCATAACTTTTTAAAAAGATTCTTTGGTGGGAAATTCCAAAACTCAAAACAAAATTGTCTTTGTTGGAAGCGTTAATATTTCAAAATATCCATGCTACTTTTTACATTTTTTCGGCTCAAACTTTTTATCTGCATACTTTTTGAGACAATTTTCCTCTCTTTGGGTACAAGGAATTTTTGTCGAAAAATTAATAATAACAAAAATAAGAAATTTAATTCATCGTGTACCATTATTTATAATCTCCCGGTTCAGGAAATCGTCAACCGAGAAGTATGGGTAAACGCAGAATATATTGTATTAATAATGAGTTTTTACGCATGTTATTTACATAACTCCCTCCTAATGAATTCATTAAGAATACAGTATTCAGTCCACAAGGAAAGTACTTAAGTCTCCGTGCAGCAATACAATTCACCCAGCAATACTCGTTGACCTAACGTCATGTTATTGAAGGGCAATAACTTAGATATAATTTTTCTTTAAGCTTGAAGCCATAAGTATTTTGAGAAGATATTTAATTTAATATAACTCAAGTGAATGTCGAATGTTTAATATTTCCGTTAAAAAATCACATAAAAAGTTAAACTTACTTTAAGACATATAACCCGATGTAATAATTTTGCATATGTTCTTCAGACGAGTCCATAAAACTCCGGTCTACTTCATGAAGAATTTTCCCTAAAAATTAATATTCGGTAATGTACTTCAAACCAAAATGAATTATAAAATATAATATTTTTTGTCTTTTTAAGATTTATCTAAATTAGTGCCTAACCGATATGTTCGTTCATTGGTCTAGAAGATGTACTTGTCTAGAAGATGACATTTTTGTGATCAAATTCTCGTTTTTTTATTTATTTACAGGCATAACATACATAGTTCACAGACACACACACATATATATTGAATGTTCCCCCCCATTTCGGCGGAGTGCTGCACCTAACACGTAGTGGAAGAAGCCGGTAACAGCGAACGTCGGGATCTGCACTTTCGAGCTTCACATCAATGGAGCCAACCTATCGTGGCGTATCGCCGCCGCTCGACAGCCGCCGCCACCACAGACACCGACCGACCGAGGCGAGCACTTGATAAGATTTTAAGGGAAGCAGCAGTCGCATGGTGGAGTTGCGTTGTAGAGTCACATAGCTGCAGTGGTTTAGCATAGTAGTCGCAGTACTAGATGCGAGGATCATCTGATCGATCGGTAACGAGACGGTTGTCAAGCACTTGACGCGCAGTGCCAGTACAGAGGCATCGTAATGTCGTCCGTTGATACCGGAGATGTTCAGTAATAGTAACTAGAATGGGATATTTGCGCTCGAACATTTTTGTAAAGCTCCACAGCTGTGGTTTAATTTATAAGAACTTATTACTTTCTTCTAAAAAATTTAACACACATTCATTGATATGCCACATTTCATAAATCCCAATTCATGATTTACCTTTCCAAAATAACACAAACATCATATAACGAAATTAAGTCATTAATAGAAAATGTCTTATTGACACTATGCATTCCTAAATCCCAATTATTACCCTTACAAAAACAAACATCGTAGAACCAAATTAATTAACAGAAAACCTCTTATTGACACTATGGTAATGTGAGCTCGTGTCTATTACGGGTGAACTTCAAATTTAACACGTTTTATCATCCAGATTATTAACGCGAGTTCCAACACAATATCTTTATGAGTTTTACGACCTCTCCACACGATGTTACTGTAGCACGTAGCACGATGCAAAGACACGTACTGTAGCAGATACCGTCCGTTTTCCGTTCACTCCACATGGCCACTGATCGTGAGTTTATGAGTTCATCTACCAAGTCTACCCTTCACGGGTACAGACTAACTTCCATGTTCTCACTTAACTCATTGATCTTCACTCTGCGATTCTCAATATTTTACTCCTCATTTCTTACTCCTCACTCTCTTACTGTTCGTCACTTAAAGCCTCTCTCACTCTTACTGCAACTACATCTCTTAGTTTTACTGCCACTGCCACTCTTACTGCCACTGACTCTCTTACTCTTACAGCCTTTTTGCCGACCACCGATATGTATTTATCACCCTCAGCGAGCTGGTATAGACTCGCTCTCTCAGCTGTTTACTCTGTCACTGCAGCAAGCCTAGTCACCAGCCCCGTTCATTGGCTCTCGCCAGGTCTGCTTGAGTGCACATTGTGAGTCGTGGCTGCGGTAGCAGTTGTGATGGTGGTGGTGGCAGTACTTGTCGCCATTGTGATGTCGTCGCACTTTACTGTACGAAGGCGACTGAGACTTCAAAAATTTGGGCACATGTGACCTGGATTTCCGATGAACACTTTTCACTTTTCATGCGACTCTACCATAAAGTTTGTTAGAACTTTTACTATTTTACAACAGTTTCTTCTTTGAAGAGTTATTTGAAACATATACAATTTATTTACTGAATTGAAATTACTTTAAGGCACTAGAAATTAATTATACTGCACCATAATATACACAAGTACCTTCTTCTATTTATATATATAGTTCAAAAAAATTCAAAAAAAACTTAGGACTTAATTGGATAAAATACATACAGAATCTACAAGAAGTAACGTAAAACAATTCATGAAATTAAAATGAAATGTAAATTTACTTAATCATAGAAAATAAACAGTCATACTGGCAAAAACTCAGAATTAGAAACAAAACAATAGAAACTGCCATACTTTAAAGTATGAATGTCAGTAACATTATAAAATCAGACATACAATGAAATTGGAATATAAATTGAAATTAATATTGTTATTTGAAACACATTTAATTCTCGTTATTTGTGGGGTATACAGGCAACGTGGTCTTCTCAAAACAGAGTGGATAGGAATGAATTCTCGTGTAAGATGAAACAGAAAAAAAGCTCAATACCTTTCAGAAATTGATGGCGCAGTCAACGCACGAGGGCACAGCGCCCTGATGACGAGGAAGACCCACGGCAGCGCAGCAGGTCTCCGCGCGCGCCAGTGCATCCGGGGCGCTAATTTGAGACCGATTGCAATCAGCATCCCTAATCCACCAACGAGTTCCCTCTACTGCTCGCTCACCCCAACCACCACTCGCATCACGCATCTGTGAAGACCTACGAGTAAATGGACGCGATATGCTCGAACTTTTTAGGAAGCCTCCGGATTTATTCTGACATTTTTTGGATACCACAAATTCTCGTCCTGACTTACGTAAAAATTGAAACTCCGTTCAATACTGAAAGGGTCAAATCTGGTGTGGGCCTCTATATTTTGATCGTCTTCCATTGCTCTATTCATGCTCAAAGTCACTATTGCTGTCTTTTATTTGAAATTTAAAAGTAGAAATCAGAATACTATTTCAAAGCAAATAGCGACATATCAGTCTTATAAATGTCGTAAAAGTGTTATGTAATTTTAATTTCGTTGTAGACACAAATTGATGTATTTTCGCGTCTGCAGTGCGTTTGATGTCGTCCTATGAATTTTATCATTATCGTATCTTTCATTTCAGTTTAATAAAAGGTTTATTATACGTCTGCTTGGTCCATTTACGCTGCTAAATATTATTCAAGCTTCTTGAAACAGTAAACTAAAATATAAGTGTAGCAGACTGAAATTACTTTACTGTGTCTATACCAAACTTTCAAGTGAAATACCTCTAGTTCGGAAGTAATCGTACTAATTGTACTTTACGTATAGGAAATTTAAGCAAAATCGTTGTAGCCGTTTTTTGAGAGATTTTCAAAAGAGTACTTTGACCTTCATGTGAAATACTCTTTGTTTTAAACTTAAAAAAAATAACACATAAATCGACAGTAAATAGTAAATGCTACCGTAAATACGAATGCGAATTAAATTGATTCATCGGTTTACTCTGAATCGCTGCGCACAGACGAACGAATATTTATTTTACTTTTAAATTTCAAATTAAAGAGAGTAATAAGTTTATCTAGCGACTTTGAGCATGAATAGAGCACTGGAGGACGACCAAAATATAGAACACCATGCCTGATATGACCTGTTCCCTATAGAATTTTTTCTCAATCTATGCTGCCGACGGTGAAATGTGTATGAGAAAGTATGTGTAATGGTTGTGCACCACTAGTTAACATTATGAACTTGTCTGCAACAAACCGCATCCATCGTAATAGATAATACTACCAACGTTTCGGCCATCTTGCTGTGGCCTCCTCCATGGCAATGTCAGAGTCGTACAGAATGCTGTCGTACTCTGCTAGTTTATGTATATATTACTCTGTTTATACGTTTATATATTATAACATAGTTTAATGTTAGTTCATAAATATCAAAGATAGTGATGCTAAAGTGTTTAAAAAAATGGTCTCACTAATACTACAATACATTCATGTAATGCAGAATATGTGCGGAAAAATCAATAATTTTATACCTTGAAGCGATTAGAATGAGAAATCAATAATTCGCTATTATAATTTTTTGAGAAATGTGAAATTTTCTGGATACGTTGAAATTGTTATGAGCCTGCTACAAGTATGATTGTTGGCTGTACTGCTGTAGACAACGTCATTAAATAAATAAATGTTTGTTTGACAAAAATATTCAGTAGACTGCAAACGATATCGAGTGTTCTTATCCGATATGGGCAAACTGACGGTAGACGTATTCGTGCAAAACAGACCTCACTGTTAATACAGAAATATTTATCTTTTTTAAAGAAATATATTACCTCAAGACATTTTATACCGTTTCATGTTATTTAAATAAGACTTACTAGAGTTTGTAACTGTACACTACAGGAACATATCCGTATTACCTATAGCTTTCATTAATTTTGTGTTGCCCTTTTCATTAGTAATTTTGCGTTTCAAATTTAAATACTGTGACACAGCAACATAATATTATATACTTAAGCGTACGTGATAATTTTGTGTAAAATTCGCCTGTATTTCATTCGACGACTACTGGATGAATGTTAATTGGTTTGATTCTAAAAGTTCCTCCATTCGAGAAAAAGCAACCATTGAAATGAGAGCTTGGTGTTTCCCATTGAGAGCTGTTCGCGCATGGAGTATGATTGATTATGAACTTGGGACCGCGCGGTCGCTTTCAGTACCCGCCTCGACTGCTGTCGCGAAGTGATGCGCGAGCATTTCCCGTTGCACCACCAGGATGTGTGCTTGGATGGGAACTGTTGTTGGGGGAGCGGAAAGAGCTGTGTGGGGTGAGGTATTCGAATGCGGGGGGCGGGGGGTTGGAGTAAGGGACTCACTGGAAGGGATGGAGGAGGCTGGGAGTGAAAGAATGGTCGCTTTGTATAGAACTTGGGACATAGTGGCGTTCTGATTATGGTCCACGAGATTGGGTTAGGCAATTCCGAATGAGATGAAAAGGATGAATATTGGTGGAATAAACAATTAAAGCCTCTTGTCCCACAAGTAGCTTTCTTGAGAAACAAACAATCCGAATAGGAAGAAAAGGGAACGGGGCATATTGTTAAGCTTGACGGTCTGCTGGACCTAAGAGAGGAGGGGCATTGCGGAAATTGTTGTTTCGGAGTGAGTAGAACTTCATGTATGAGTGAAGATCAATGGTAGGAAAAAACGTGCGAGAATGATGTGAATGGAATAATGATGAGCACGTATGGTTGTGGGTCGGGTTTCGGGGAGGACCCGCAGAAGTTTGGGATGTGAGGGTCGTGGTGTTTGAGGCCCACTTCCAGTCTTTGCCTCTCGCATCCGTCCACACACCGCTTGCTGCCGGATCGCTAACAAATGCGGCGCTGTCATCTGTATTTTTGCGACCGCGTATTCGCTCATTTATCAACGAAATCCGATCTCCAGCGGAACGCTCCCCTCACGAGACGTGAGTGGCGAGGAGGAGAGGTGGGAAGGGTCAAGCATCTCAAGCTGAGGGGATGTGTGTTTTGAGGATGCAGTAAAAATATCACCCTTCTTTCAAAAATAACACAACACTGTCTGTTTACAAGATTTAGCCTTTCGAGCGAAGTGTTCATATTCTGGAAAGGCAGCAGATATTTTAGAACATTGGCTCACACACTATAAAGCACCAAGACCAAATGATGAAATTTTTTTAGCGTTCATAACATATTTCATAATGTCTACCAGTTTGGACCCATTTCAGATGACATTAGCAATTTTTAGACATGAGCATTTGCTCTTGCTTGATGCAAATGTACAATTTTTTGGTCATTTCGCAGTGTATTAAATGATTCGACTGCACATGTTATACATCGCCTCGTAAATACTAACTGCGATACAGTTGAAAAATAAAAATAATCAGGAACAAAGTACTTTTACGAACTTTACATTTTCTATATAGATTGGCGTTGCTTTGAACAAGTATACCATTTTCATTTGGCTACTCATTCCCGGTACAATAAAATCACCAACCCGCTATACTTCATTTGCTCGCATCTCCTCTTTGTTCGACTGTGTACATCCGGGAAAAAGACGTTTATAATTATGGACGTAAAAAATATGGATAAGACAAAAGAGAAGAACTACGTAAAAGAAATGAAATATAAGCTAAATTTATCTGACATCTCATGAAAACTATATTTAATCCAAAAAATCCGAAAAATTTAAATAAATCATTAGTATTATCCTCCGTATGGTAATGCGACACTTTTAACTGCTATTTTTTTCTAACTTATTCACATATTTAAATTTTAGTATAAACAGAACAAAAAATGGATATTACTATGTTTTGGATATATTTCTTTATATACGTTTCGATGATCAATCATTCTTCATTAAGTGTCATTTTATCAACTTTATGATTTTTTACACCTTCATGTTCTCGTTTTGTCTGTTTCATTGCAATCGGGCTCTCACTCCGTCATTGGAAATAGCTATAGATTTTGTAATCAGTGTGCTTTTCAATTTTGACAGATATTGTAATATTTTAACTTACAGGAAGCATTTCATCTAAACATTTAAGCAATCTATTTATTAAAGGTGTTTCAGTGAGATCGTTGTTAATGTATAAAAAGTTGAATTAACTTGTCGATGTTGTATCAATTTCTTTTAGCAATGAGAACTGAGAGACATTTCGCTGATTTAACCAACAGATATCATTTTATCTAGATTGAAAGACATTTCAAAATTGTCGTGGAGTTCTGTAGCTAGATAAATTCAAAGTAGTAATTAAAAGAGCCATAATTCGTGTGCGTAATAATTGCTTTTCTGTCCTTTGACCAACGACATGTTCTTTACTTGCTCACGTTCCGCCCGAGGGGGTGGTCGCAACTTTGAATGACCTCTTGTAAGCAGCTTCCTCGGAGTTGGGTCGTCTGTTTGAGTTAGACAGCACAGTATGGCGCGAGGAGCGCTCGAAGTAGAGAGGGAGATTTGGGGATTGAAGGCGAGCACAGAGGACTCCAGCGGGAAACAGCGACCTGGAGCGACCTCCGACGCTTCGCTGTGCCGTGGTCACTGCAGTGGCTGCTTAACGGCCCGCGCAGGCAGCACAAACACGTCATAACTCGATTAAAAGCGGATCGACACAGTGAGACTCGTGGCGGCGTAGTGCGGTGCTGGAGAGGACCATGGCATTCACTCATCTCTATTAGCCTCACCGCGAACACAAGAGGCACGCCTGTGACGTGTTTCTTTCCATTGACTTTATTTTTATTTTATTGTCTTTGATACAAAGAGATGCATCAGACCTCGTAACACAGAGGTGCACGATATTGAGGAAGCAAATAAGTGGTCAGACCGGAATGATTCCAACGCTATTTCCATGCGTAATATCCCAGATATTTTCTATTGGTTCTCGCTATTAATTGTAAAATGAATTAATTTCATCGGAACAGTGAAGAAACCAAAACTTTCCAAAAACTTTTCCGAAGTCGTGATCAAGAATATTCTGTAGAGAATATTATAAAACAATATCGTGAAGTACGGAAGTATCAACGGTGTTCACTTTTTGTTAACTCGTATTTATTACAACTGACATTAGTGCATAATCATTTACAGTTTTTGCGAGAAAAGAGGAGATAACATTTTTAATTTTAGAAGATGTAATAATATGAAAAGTACTCTGAAAAGAAAAAAAAATCATGGTTAAAAGAAAATAAGAAAATATGCATCGTCTACTACATTTTATAAATTTCTGGAAGACTATTTTAGGATGTTTTCAAACAAATTCATGGAACATTTTAAACAATTTATGTCATCTTTGGTAATTTAATGTTACCGTACTCCAAAAATATTTTTTTCGATAAAGTGATAAACCAAAGAAAATTTAAAATGATAACATTCTATGGAAATTGAGTAAACTCTAGACAATGCAATTATCTTATCAGGGAAATGTATCCATCATATCTCTGGAATTGTTCTGGAACAAGACAACAAACAGTTATTTTCAAGATCTGGAGAACCATATTAATAATTCATTTTTAAATTTGACGGTTTTTATTAATATTCCGCCATTATTGTTGTGCTCACTTTGTTCAGCAAATAATGATTTCAGAAGGCGCAGCAGATTACGTGTCCTCGCAAATTCCGCTCCCATTTCTCTTTGTGTGCAGCGATCTCCAACACATGGGTGCGGCCAAGCGGCAACGGCCATCCCTCTGCATACACGTCTGAAATATTTAATACTGGGAAATTTCATATACGTTTCGATGTCATCTTCTCATACAAGCTTCTGCATGCTTCAGGATGGCGCCTACCATTGTTCACGAAGCTCTAACCTGGGACTCCGATTCAGTAATCCGCACGTCATTCAATGTTTTGTTTAACACATGGGACCTATATCTTTTGAAGGACGATATAGCCGATTAACTCTATGTACGTCTGAATATTATCCCGTAAGCTAACTAAAAAGGCATAATTCATTGAGTGTGGATTGATCTCTTTTTATTTTTGTAATAAATTCAATTTTAATATATTTTATTACATCCGTTGCATATTAATAGTTCGATACACTTTCAATTCGTTATGTTTTTATGTTGGAATGAAATTCCCATTCAGTAACCTTAACGGTATTTCTCCTCTTGATGAACAAATCAGATAAATTGATGTATTGGTATAACACTTGAAAATTATACAAATGAAATAACTATTACAAATGTTGCATTTGATAAAAACAGAAAAACTATCGAGTATTTACAAAACCATAATCCATTATTTATAGCGGAAAGTGCTTGAAATCAGTCTCCTTCTCTAGAGCGGACTCCCCGGTCTCCTGGCTGTCCATTCTCCTTTACTCCAGGGGCATTAAGTATAAATGTTAGATAAGTGTTCTATTAATCTATAACGAAGCACACACGTCACCCTCTTACCTGAGTTTTATTTGATTGCCATTATGTATTTTGACCGCGAATAAAAGTCTTTAAATTTTGCTACATTTTTCCTTATTTTTTCTAGATAATGGCACATAATCATTTCTACATACATATTTTCTTAAATGATAAGGTTTAAGGATAATATTTATCACTATATCGTTTCATTTTAATATTTGGTTAAAATTTTGTTGGGTAACATGTAGGTTATAGTCTCGAAAACCGGATCCCCCCTTTAGTTGCTTCAACTGGACCTCTAATGTTTTACCTGTTTATAGCCTGCTTTGATTAGTACACTTGTACGTACATTAATACACTTACTCTGTTGCATTTATCTTGTATGTTCCAAGAGGATAATGAGGAAAGTTGATTAAAGTACATGAAGACTGTCTAAAATGACTAAAGCTATGGATGCAGTTCGGAAGAACATTGGGTTGGATAAAAGTCAGTATACTCGTACAGTCTAATGGTCCTAAAACAACACTTATGACGTTGTCCAACATGAAGCACCGTACACCTGAGGGAGCACCGAAAGTTTAATAAGGGTGGAACTAAAGTTATGGGTAAAGATCTTGAAGACCTGGTGCATTATTCTCGTGCAATAAACGCTTCATTTTTTTAAACTTACTCTTAATTACTCGCACTTTTTAATACATTGTCAAAGAGAAATAACATTGAATATTCTTTCAAAGTCGAAAAAGCAGGGAAAATGTAGGTTAGTCGTTTTCTTAAACGCCGCAAATCCGAACTATCTATAGGAACACCCTACAGCATGGCTTCTGGGTTCAGCAATAATAACAGAGATTCTCTATAACCTCCTGCAAGGTTATAAAATTATTTTCTCTCTGATTTAATACTTTTCTAATTTTTTGAGAGTTATTTTCATTGTTTTATAAAGTATCCAATTTTGGCAACTATTTTCAAAAATGAAAAAACTAAGATTCTTAAACATAAACTTTTTAACACGAATTTTTATTATTTTTTTAAAATAAAAAATAAATAGTGTACAACATTATGATGTAAACATAACATATTTTTAAAACAATTTTTACTACTTTATATTTCTTTTTAATAAAAAACAAAGTGTAGATTCATATTGGTCATTTTTCTAAACTACGTTTGAGTTACTATTTTCGTTTATATCACGTTCAGTTGTTATTTTTCTGTGTTAATATTGGTTGCTGCGATTAGTTAGACCTGATTAATATTACAACATATTGTCTCAAAATTGTCCAAAAGAGATCCTAAGATATATGTGATTATTAAAGAATGATTCATATTTTATTTATTGTCGTAACTTCTTAAAAAATACTCATCTCCATAGCATGATTTGCAACTATGTAAAAGAAAACGTGTAAGTCAACTTAATGTAACTCGTTGGCACATTTGAACTATCTGTTTGCAATACGTGTCGAGGGATGGTGAGTAGGTAGACATACTATTGGGCTATAGTATTTTTAAGGGGAGGCAACTGTGAAGACTGAATTTCCCACAGTTTCTTTTTTTTAATATCAAAATTTTACCACCTAACACATCAATTGAAGGTAACAATTTCCTCAAATTTATTTTGCACTATGTTTACGTGATTTTTAAAAAAATTGTTATTTTGTAATGTTGTCGTGAAGATATTGCTAATATTGCTGATAAGTATTGCAAGAGTTGTTGGCCAAGATGTGTGGCTTGTGTAAACGAGTGAAGACATACGAGGGAATGTAAACCATTTATATAAACTGGGTCAGGGAGACACAGAGAGTGCTGAGCTGGGTCGGGAGGTACCGACGTCACGGTCAATGGTCATACTTAAAAAAAGGATCTCAAGACTCGGGGGCACACAGAGAGACACGCTGCCAAGAGACGTCAGAAGACACTGGTTTACGAGGGTCGCGCCGAGCGCCGAAGGACGGACGCCGACCGAAGGCAGCTGAACGTCCTTCGAAGCCTGACCGAACCTGAACGACTGACCGTCGCCGCTTCACCACCGGACCATGTTTACTCAACCAGCTCAGCTCTCTCGCTCTCTGACCAGCCATGTCACCTTCAACACCGAGTGTGAGTAAACCCGCATAAACCCAAACTGCATTTTGATTGACTCACGGCTAGGACTCCCAACCACCCTCATATCCTCTCCCATATAGTTGTGATGGCCCCGCGCGGCTAGATACTCCGCCAACCTCCAGAGGCCTCGCGGCGGCCCATCACTACAATGTCTTTTAAAAAATTTCCTTGTGTCTCAAAAAATGCAGATCACTTTCATCATGTAAGCAAATCTTATTTAGACATACAAGAAGAGAAGTTATTAATTTTAATATCAGTGTGGGTTTTCTTTATATATTATACTTTTTGACTATCAATAAATTTTTGGACTAATCGAAAGTTTATTTCATCGCAGAAGGAAAACTGAATTAATCTGGACACTGTTTATAAGTAAGTTTTATTCCTTATATATGTATCAAACTACTATAAACGTTTCAAGATCATATTTTGAAAATTATGACTGAAAGGTCGTTACAAATACTCTAAGTTGCTGCAAAATCTAGTTTTCGGATAAATAAGGTTCTTCTACAGCTGTGGTGCAAGTCACAGTACTGTGTTGTTGTTGTTGTTGTTGTTCTTGTTTAGCATAAGCAAATTTATTTTCAATATATTTCTTGCCCGCTTAAGATTTTCTGTTCAAATTTAAATTGGTCGTTGAATAGTATAATAACAAAACTACTACTGTATAAAAATAACAAAATAAATATAATGACAAAACAACCACCGTATCAAAATAACTTGAAACCTATGGCCTAACCTAAAACGCCTTACTAATAATTAATACTTATAGTGAAAGAAACTGAATAAAAATGAAGTAAATCTGAATATAGAGAAATAAAAATAAAAACCACTAAATGTAACAGAGAATACGCTAAAGAAACGCTCACAAGTACATTATTATACGTAACCCAACAGAAAAACGCGTAGGAACGAGCTTACTGTGTCAATAAATTAGGTTTCCCACACAGTTTACATGCGTCCAAATGCTCTTCAGAGACTACAAAAATTCCTTCAAAAACAGCGTGAAATTGAAATATTATTCCATTATTATACAGGAAAGGACATATTGTGTGAAAAAAAGGGGCGTCGCACACAGCGCTCATAAACATTTAAACTATTGGTTTGGGCATTTAAATGCGTCACAGACGAATGTGACTCCGAGACATAAATCTTCAATGTGTGAATGTATTTATAGTGATGAAAAGCAAAAGTTGAATTTTTCAATACATTTCATCAATTTTCACAGGTGCCTCCCATTAAAGATAATTCCTGTGAAGTTACATCGTGATTCTATTTGTTCAATTACTAGTGATTTACGTTTTTAAGTCTCGACGTGATGTGAAGACAAAGAAACGTGATTTATATTTTACATATTTATAGGCGTGTGTCTTTTGAAGTGTATAATTTGGGCTCTAATGACCTCGATGTTGACGAGCCCTAAAGCCCCAACCAAAAAAAAAAGTGTATAATTTAATCTTTACTGTTTCTTGTACAACATTCGTACATTTTGTGCATTTTCCAGTATTCACTCCATGTCTCTAAATGCTTCTAATGTATCCAGATATTTTCTATTCAGCTATAGCTCAAATATATTAGTACTCAAAATTTTGATTTTCGGGTTAGTAAAATCCGAATGTATTCCTCTTTCCATGTTACTGTCAAAACTTCATTATTTCTTGAGAATTACTGGATTATATTTCGTTACTGTATTTATTATTTGTCCCGGAAGTGAAAAATAAATCCAAGCACAGTTCTCGAATCCACAATACATCTTCCCAGAACTAATTTTTTCCTTTCGAGTAGTATATTTTCAAAACATTCATAAATGGTACAAAATTGAGTATATTAACATTCTTCTTTTTCGTAAATTGATTAATGTATAATTTTACTGCATAAGATGAATCATTGTCGTATTTTAAGAAACCACAAATACTTTATGGCACACTGTATTTTAATTCTCATTTCATCGTTATGTGTGTTTATTACGTTGTGCTTACATGTAAACATAATATATTATTTTTTATTTTACGAGTCTCAAACTATCCATTTTCAACCTTGGGCGAATCAAAATCCAATTTCCCGAGCAAACATTACACTCCATCGTAGTGCCTAGGACAATATTTATGTTCGAAAAATTTATAATTCATTCTATCAAGTATTATTATATAAATCTATATTGAAGATTGACATTATTTGTAATACATTTTATAACCAATGTCGAAACGGTTACGATTTTTAAAATGCGACATACCTGAAGAAAAAATTATAGTAGTATTTTATTGCTTGTAATGAAATGTCATGTAATGTCTGCGGATCGAAATGTGGCATAAAACCAGAAATAAAATTAGAATACAGTACGACCCTACCTGGAAATTCCATGAACACATCCAAAGATTAATTTCAGGACAAATTGCAATATTCCACCGTGCTCACTTACTATAAAATTTAACAAGAATGTGTTAAGAATGTGCTCGCCAAGTTAAATATTTGGAACAGTAAATTTTGTCAAGTTACAAAGCCGTTAGATAGCCTAAGACTGCTCACAAAAGGGAGTATCATGTCAAATATTTATATAACCGTGGAAAAGGAGAAAAATCTTGTACCAAGTTGGGTCAAAAATATTCTAATAACAAATAATATGACCCTATTCTTAAGAACAAACATATATTTACTCTAAATTACAAATTAAGAAAACATACGTTTCTATCCTTTTTGTGGATAATCCTCAGGGAAATTGACAACATACGAGCAATAAGCTCACGTCAGCGTGATACACAAGAAAATCTATATCAGCTAGGTACAACGTCAACAATATATCACTATTTAAATGTATTACTTATTTTCCAAACAAAAATGCGTAATAAATATACAAAAAATAAAATGAAGCAATAATGAGAAACAAAATAAAATAAATCCTAACAGATAAATCATATTTTAATTTTTTAGTTAAGAAAAGAGAAAAATTACATCAGAATCAAACAATTGCCAATTAATGTAAAATGGGAAAGTCACAATGGACAAAGAAACATAATAATAACTTGATTATTAATATCATATGTTTTATACTAATTTCCTCAAACTGAAAATTGAAAATTATATTATATTCTTTATGTAATTTTTCAGTATTCATCTGTGAATTAAGAGCATATTTGGTATTTATAAGGTATACCATTTTTGAAATGAAGAGTTTCATGTAATTATTTTCAGTATCTAATATTGAAACAATATTTGAACACAAATATCAGTAAATCCATGAAAAAACATTTACAGGCTTAACAGAAGACTTTACTTGATCTTAGGAGTACCCAAGTGCTCCTCAATGATAATGATGTTATAATCACTAAGGCTGAAAAGGGCAATGTTACTGAAGCTATAGATAGAAATATTTACATTAACAAGAAGGAAGTAATATATAATAATAAAAACATGTATGTTGAAATCGTGTCTAATCATGTCAACAAAATAATGTCTGTTAAAGAATTGTTGAATAGATGGATCAAATGTAAATACATTGATTTGTAAACTTATAGTAAATTGTACAAAACCTCAGGTTTACTTCCTATGGCATGTGCATTACCTAAGATCCATAAAGTACCTAATCCACTTAGAATTATAATTTCTTCTATATACAGTCCGTTGTATGATATTTCTAAATTTTGTTATAAAATATTAACTCATGGATGGGAAATAAGCAATTTTATTGTAATAAAACAGTGCCGCTCTTGTTAAACGAATGGAGAAAATTATGATTCCAGGTATTATTTTATCATCAGATGTAATTTCATTATTTGATAGCATACCACATAACATAGCTTTAAAAGGGATTGAAAAAAGATTGAATTTAATTTCTGATTATACTTCTATTCCGCTATAAGAAATCATTATCGCCACCAACGTCTTGTTAAATTCTAGTTTTTTCACTTTCAACAAAAAAAATTATAGTCAAGTTCACGGTACAGCCGTGAGTAACCCATGTTCTCCTTAAATTTGCTGAACTGGTAATGAGGGATTTAGAAACTAAATGCACAGCTGAATTGTTATTTTAAAAAATTTTACATTAGATATATGGATGATATCTTACATAGAGCCCCTAATGATAAAATTTAGGAATTAATTGTTACTTTTAACAATTACAAACCAAAAATACAATTCACTATTAAAGAAGAAAAGGAGTGAAAAATATATTTTCTGGACGGTTATTAGAATATTGGACAGTTTAAAATTTGATTGATACGAAAAACCAACTTGATCTGGTCGATTATTGAATTTTAAATCTAACCATCCCTTATGCCAGAAAGTAGCACAAATTTATAGTTTAGTAGACAAGGTTGTAAAATAATCTGGTATAGAGTTTCTCAGAAAGAACTTGGATTTTGTATTCGAAACGTGAGTTATGAACCATTATCCTCATAAATTCAAATACAAAAATATCTGAATAAGAGACTTATGTTTTCTGAAATGTATAAAGTAAATAAAGTTTTAAACCAACATAATAATAACAAAACAAATGATAATATTCCCTTATGAAAAATGTCACACAACGTGCATCAATAGAATTTTCTAGCAAGTAAGACTGTAAAATAATATGTAAGGTCAAAAATAAATAAACTAGTGTAATTGAAATGGGAAAAGAAACTACCTATTTATCAAAAACAAAATGTTGTGTACAAGATTAAGTGTTTGGGTTATGATTATAGTTACATTGGACAAACAAAAAGAACATTTGAGACTATAATTAAAGGAACATAAGAATAACATGAAAAACAGCAATCAAAATGTTCTATCTAAACACAGAATAATACGAGACTATCATATTGATTAATATTGAAATATTAGATAATGAAAATAATTACACGAAACGCTTCATTGTGGAAATTTTGTGCATTAGAAATACCAAATATGCTCTTAATTCACATATGAACACTAAAAAATTACATCAAGAATATAATATAATTTTCAATTCTTAGTTTGAGGAATTTTCTATAAAACATATGATGTTGACAATCAAGTTATTATTGTGTTTGTTTGTCCATTGTGACTTTCCTATTTCAAAATTAATGGCAAATCCTCAAAAATAATTAAAATGTTTTGTGTTATTTGATTTATTTGTGTTTTAGAGTTATATATGTCTGTTCTTAAAAATAGGGTCGTTTTATTTGTTATAATTACATAAGTAGACGGAATTTTCTACTAACTTCTGCAATATAATTTTCTTCACGAGATCTCGAAATGCCCCAGCTTAATTCTGTATCTGCTCCACGGCGAAAAAACACCGAGTTACCCTTACGAGAGACCAACAATTAACACACTTTTTTGTAAAGAGTCAAATAGTAAATACTTAGCATTCCGAGACCACTGGTCAAATGAATTTATAAAGTCAAAAAATATTGTAATACCATTATATGTTTGGATATTCTTTTGTGAGCAGGTGTTGACGAGCCCTAAAACCCCCACAAAAAAAGCAGGTGTCACGATGATCGGCTGTCTTCAGTGCTAGTAGCAAAGAACTGGGCTCATATGTGTATTTTTTCTCAATAAATCACGAATATAGCGCGAAGGGATACAGTTATTCTATTTGATCTATCAAAAAACATATCATTATTAACATTATAAACTCAATATTGTTTTCTTTTACATTGGGAACGCACAATTACGAGCTGCAAAAATCTACCACAGTACTCAAAATAGTTATAAATAATATAAACAAAAATGGCGTATAACTATTCTAAAGTGCATTCCTACTAATGACATGAATGAGTTTTTTTAAATTGGGGACACACAATATATTTCACTGAACTGAGTTCCCAATTTGGCACTCTATATTATCTAAGTTGATAAGGAATAATAAGAGTCGCGCTCAGAAATTACGAAATGATTTTGTTTCGAAATTGCCTCGTAAAGGCTGATAAAAGAACACGTTTGGTTTTAACTACAGTACCTACCATGTGCGGTAATTTTCGAAATGCCGAAATTTAGCTCTCGCTCGGATTAGAATTGGGAAACAATTGAGATTGTAAAATATAGTGTTTTTGCTGGTCGCACAGTATATAGTTATGCATATGTTTCTTCCGTGTACCCTACACGTGGAGAAGATATGTGATAACTTTCGGTCAGGTGAAAATGGCGACGAACCGGAAATCGAACCCAGGACTCCAACTTTGATCGCAGGGGTGTTAACTATTGCACCACCCATTCGCCTTCCGCAACTCTACACCATTTCCACCCAGACCTAAACCCCGGAAGACACATCCTAATACAGGAGATAAGTGAACCAGCGGTACACAATGGTTAACACCCCTACGATAAAAGCAAGAGTCCCGGCTTTGATTCCCTCATCGTCGCCATTTTCACCTGACCGAAAGTAATCAATATATAGTTAGTTGGTGGTCTGCAGTTTGCCGATCCCTGCGTCAGTCTATGCAACATTAGGTTGCAAGCTCCCATTATATCGACCTAAACCTCTCTGTATCCAAATGAAGATGTTTCTAACTAATAAATATCCTCTCATTCTCGGCACAGTCTAATTTTGTGAAATGGACTTTTTGCTCCGACGCGTCATTTGGGAGATCCCTGGTGGCGGGCAAAGGTCGAGACTGGAAACGAAAGAGAGTTGGCTCCACGTGATATGCTGTGACGCGTGGCCGCGACCACTACATTTTCCGCGCGGCTGCAGCTCGTAATTGAGCGCAAGGCTGCAGCGAGCGGCGGACGCTGGGGCCGTTGGTTACTGGGCATAGAACTCCGTCGCCTGGATGCTGATTACGTGCTGCGCAGTCGATAGCCGCGGGATCAATGGATTTCATTTTACCCACTCTTCCAGAAAGAGCATTCTCAACTTGTCGAAACGTGAGACTCTGTGACAATGGCGAATTTGCTCTAAATTGATGTCATCCACACACTACTGTGGATTCCGTTACCTCCAATACTCCCAGGCATTCGAAAAAAAATATACATTAGGGTATTCTTTATGTCATACTTTTCCTAGATTTCAGTCCGGATCAAAAAAGGAATCATAATAAATATAATCAATAATTAGACATATTGTGCTTACTAACGTATTCTTTAAGAGTTTTAAGGGTTTTCAGATAATTTAAGAACGTGTTTTCTAACATATTTTCAAACAATTTCCGAGAACCTCCCGTTATGTGAAAACCCTCCAAAATTAATTCCTAGCTCTTGATTTCAAAAGTCTATTCTCAGTTTTAAATATTGGGGGTGTGGATCGAGAAAAATCATGAAATCAAATATGATTATTGGTATTACTTTATTTTCTATTTATTTTTGGGATTTAGTTTGCTGTGTATTTGTAATTTGAATACATGCCTCAGTATTCAAGCTTTACTCAATATGATATCCAAGATATACTAGCAAATACTTTTTTCACGATGTCTTCAGTATCATCAGACTTACTTTCAAAATAATAAAATGTCAAATTTATTCACACAATGGAGAACTGGGTCAAATAACATTGATGACCATTATGAATGTCAACTTATACTGGAAGTATGTAAACCACATCGCCATTCGAAAATGAATTGTCTCACTATTAGACTAAAGTAAAGTGACATACAAAGGGTCGCACAACCTCTTAATATAACTCATTAACCTTTCGGTACAACTCCGAATACATAAGTGTATCTAGTGACAAATCATTCAGGCTAGAGAAAAAAATCTTACTTGCTTTACAATACGTGCAGTTGGTCCAGAAACATCTAAGTATCATTCCTAGGTTTCGATATACGTTGGGAAAATCTTAACACTTTAAATTCATAAAATATTTAACTTATTTTGTCACACCTTTGTTGCATAATACACAGCATATGTTTGGGTAAAAATGTTTGAAATTAATGACAGATATTTTTTTAAATGAATATATATTTCTGATCACTGTGTTTCTAAAATATTATTCGTTAAACGCGTTTCAGTCATGGACAAAGATGTGCAGCGAATGGTTAACAAAAAGTTGAAGCAACTGACGATACTCTAAAATATTTTAATTATACAATCCTTTCCGTTATGTGTACGCTAGGAAATATTTCCCCTAAACTCTATGAAATAAGTCTAAAAGTAATGTTTCCGTCATTCACATTTGAGAGGGAAAATTTCATATTGAAGGTAGGAGTAAAAGCTGAACTCCCCGAATGTTGTACCAAATAAGTTCAACGCTTCGTCTCTTCGATTTCATTATCAGCTGAGAAAGTGAAACTGGGTCTCCTCTTCATTCATGATAATGTTAATAAGTGGATCATAATAGACGTGATATTACTCAATTCTCTTGTTATATATTGAGGGCACTTGATAAATACCTAATAATTGGGGATTTGATGTAATTTTACTTTCTCAGAATGTTTTAAAACTTGAATAGAGTTCTGGAAACTGGCTACTGAGTTATAGTTGTAGCATGTATGATCAGCAGCCAATGCAGAGAGTAGAATGACTGGACGAGGTGAAGATTTATATCCTAGTTTTCCTCACGAAGAAAGAATGTGTTGTAGTTTATAGAATAGGGATTTTACCTGAATCAGTAGTCTGACACAAATTTTTCTTAGTTAAGAAAATTGTTAAAAAGTACTATATTTTTCTTAATTAAGGAAAGTAATATCTTAAACCATTCTATGTAACTCTTTTTGATTCTATTTGACTGTTCTACTAGCAAATATTATATATNATATACATATATATATATACTCTAGATATGACGTTTTATCATTTTGTAATGCTTTGTCTAAAAATGTCTTCCTATCACCCTTCCACTACAGGTTCTATATTACATTTCTGCTGCACTTTCGTGACGCATAGCGATTGTTAAGAAATCACGCTTCAAAAATCTTACTGTAAGATCAACACAAAAAAAAATCTCTTTTTCCTTAGTAAAAAGGAGTTTCCTAAGCGTTTGAAAAAGAAAGGTCATTTTAAATACCTCCAGCAAAGCATTAATAAATATTGGCTCTTAACGTGAAAACAGAAATGAAAAAGCATAAATGCTCGGAATAGCCCACGGCAAGGCCCACGGTTTGGAACAAATATGCAATAAGATGTAAATGATTTACAGACGTTTCTGTACCCTACCCCAGAATGTGTATTCAGACGCAGGATGTGGTTGTGACAATTCACTTGTGACTGCTTGTAATGGGTCAGATCCAGTGGCCGTGACCACCTCTTGCCTAGAGGTAGAACATAGAATTGTGGATTAGGTCGCTGAAGCGCCAGCGCCAGGGGGATATAATGAGTCAAGGCAGCTGTGAAACGTGTTTCTCAGTCATTCGGCTTGCATATGGCAGATCAAATGTGACGCATGGAGATGGACTTGTATCGGAAGAGAGATGGATCATTTGACGTGTGATGGCATGATGCCTATTCGTCACTGAAAACACGTTATTCTACTTACTAAGTTGCTTTTCCCGATATTATAATATCGGAACCCGATGAGCTCGGTAGGTCCACTTTCCGCTCATTTTGTGAATACACACGCGAGTTTCACCCACATACACAAAATTTTCGAAAAAAAAAACCCAGTGAACTAAACCGATAATGGTGTGGTCAGTCCTGAATTACTTGGAGAATATAAGAAATTTAATCCAAAAGCATGCATGTAATGTAAAATTTCAACACGTATTTAGAAATAGTTTTTGATTACGGAATTTTATGGTAATATATTGTATTTCTTTTACAGGTTTACTTGAGAGGATGATAAGACAACAATTACTCACTTTACTTCTAATTTGTTGGTTCTATTACAAAGTAATTGTTTATTAAGCTAAAAATAATGTATAACTTCAAGAGCTATATTCGTTTGCATAGATATTTGTGAATATCTTTGGTTATATCTATCAATTTTGAATTTAAACGAATAATGCACAGCTAAATTTTCGACTATTGTACAACTGAAACCAACACACCAATGAAAAATTTTGAGGTATTATTCCTTACGTAAAACATATAGCAAATTTGATACACAAATGACCCGCGAATAATTTGTGTTCATGCAATTGTTGAATGTCTTTTGATATAAGTAGGGCGCAGCAACAGGACACTACAGTTTTTGCAGGAATTTGTTACTTAAATAGCAATTTGTCTAAGAAACAATAATAATCGAATTACAAATACCAGTGAATTTATTTTTTATTCCCAAATGACGTTGTTTCGTGACATAGAATTGACAAATACTTTTTGTTGAGTATTTTCTCAGTTTACGTTACTTAAGTAACCCTCTATTATAAATAAAATGTAACTCCTGCATGTGTGAGCGAGTAATGCTAAGTAATTTCTAATGCGTGAGATATTTTCTGAAAATTCCATAGTTCGAGTCAAAGAAGCAAAATTGTGGACAATATCGCTCTCAATTTCCATCTGGCTGAATGAGAATACCCATCTTTTTTGGGCCTCTCTGATGTAGCAATCCCTTTCCATAATAGCTCCATCACAGATCCCCAAAAGAAATTCCCCCTTCCGTTTGCTTCTTCTCCCAAACCTCTGAAGTCGAAAGGACTTCCTGAGGAGCGCTGAGAAAATACTCACTGAAATAAGCTGCTTGATATTTGTAAGTTCAAACCGTCTCATCTTTATTTTCAAGGAATATTTCAACATAATATGCTAGGTAACCGGATTGCACAGGTAATGTTGATTGCACAAAGAGCAAAGAGATATTTAAGAAAAGCTGTCCGAAATAACAGAATGATATTAAGAAATAACGGTAGAAATGAGAATTTATAAATATATGAACATAAATTAGAATCCATACTTTCTTACAGTTTCAACTCATAATAGCGCATCGTCCCTTTATGCCTCACTCTGTTTTCCCTCAGTCAACAACATGACTTATTCTTCACAGAACCTACGCCGTCTTTCAATCGAGTTTACTCTGCTCTAAAGCCGGGTCTGTCCGGATCATAATGCTTAATGATTCTCAGTGACGTGAACTGAAAGTTGACGTCCTGGTATTTTCGCACCTGTCGGATCTTAAGACCAGATTTTCCATTAACTTAGAGTAGAAATATTTTAAAAGAATTATATTCGATATATTTCTTAATACTAAATCATATATTCGAGTAATTTTCTCTCAAAACTTTAATTTAACACTAATTTAAGTTTCAAATTAGCTGTCATCTTAAAAGGACTGTAAGTGTGCGTCTTATATCTTGGTGTTCGGATACTAAATAATTTAGACAGATATCAAATGATATCTCTTTAGAAAATGTTGCGTAATATCCTGATATTAGTGGTTCTTAAATAAATATGTATCTTAAAACCAACAATTATGACAATCATGATATTATATCATTGTATCATAATAACAAGTAATTGAAGTTCTCCTGAAAAAATTATGTTTAAATAAATGGAAGCGAGCCAAAACGTACTCTTCACCGTTTCACCACGTAATTAAACCAACTAATCATTTAAGTTTATTCTTATCTATCGGATCTTTATTGAGCATTTGTTCATTATTCTGATCATTTTTTTTTAAATTCCAAGTATGCACTTACATAGACTTGTTTGTGCAGCAACTAAATTACCATTATTTGTTTCCGAAGTTTGCATAGCACGAACTCGAAGCAAAGTATTTTCAACTAAGAAACGAGAATGTGTCACAATTTGCTTGATATTTACTTTTTCCTTTGTCTCATTTTGATGGGGAAGTTCATTCACGAAGCACACAATTAAAAATTTAATTAGATTTTATTGATTACCGGGCTGTTAAAAGGAAAGTTTCAGTTATTGGAAGAGTTATACACACATTGGCTCAATCCTTCTTGTGACCACTGTCACAGCCACAAGTGGTAGAGGAGAAAATGTCTTGAGGAGGTCAGCCCGAGTTAGGGAACGCTGGTTAAGCTGATTGCCAAGATTTGCTGCGTAGGTGGCAGTGCGACGGCGAGGACCTGCGGTTCTTATCGCCCTCGGTGGCGGAGAAGGGGAGGAAGGACGGTTCGATTAGACGAGAGGAAGAGGAAGCTGACGTGAAACGAACGAGCGGTGGTGCTAGGGAGGAAGGGAGAAAATGGAGAAGTGACTTGGTCGGACAGAAAGGGACAACGCACGCTCTGGGAATTTGTGGAGAGGAAGGAGGATTGGGGTCTTGCTTAGGGGAGAGAGGCGGAAGGGCTTCAAAGACGAATAAAATGAACCTCGAGCTCCAGAGTAGCCTGACGAACTGCGGAAGGAGATGGAAGCTCTGCGGCGTATCAGACTATGAGAATCGTAAAGTGCCGTGTGCAGAGGATATACAACGAAGAGGAAGGCTGCTGTGTTTATGACTTGGGAGTTTCACGACAAAAACAGATTGTTAGGGCGATGAAAGGGAATGAGAGAACAATGGCGGGGAGTTGGGATACATCATCTGGCAGAAGGATTCGATAAAAATGCTCGAAGATGAATGCGCTCCGGAGAAGTATTGGAGGGGCGTGGGTGCGTGCTGGCTGCCGACGACTCGTGGAATGTGAAAGCGTTCGGAAGAGAAACGAAGGGTTTCCTGCAAAAGAACTCACGGAGTTTGAAGCAGAACTTGGTGTAGGGAGTTGTGATTTCGATTGGTGAGGAAACACCGCGGTTGTGGTCCAGAAGGTAGGAGACGTTGACTATCTTTTTTTTTGAGTACTTACGGGCATTCGGGTGACAATCAGTGGCTGTCCACTAGATAAAAATCTTTTCATTTGGTGGAGGGAAATTTAAAAACTGGAATGAAGGATATGCTCACGAGAACGTAACATTAAATCGTGAAAACTCATAAGCATATCAGTTTTTTAACCATTTGAACATGTTTTATTGTATTCTTAATTAGCTATTGGAATTGTTCGGATGTCTGATTACAAATATTAACGAATGTTTCATTAATTACAATTATTCGCAAAGGTTTTTATGGGAACGTCGGAGTTGATATTACCATTCCTCTAATAATACTGAAAATTATAATTACAGTGTTGTATTTTATAATGATGATATAGAAATAGACACATCGTGAAATTATTTTATTATCAGAAGTTGCCCAAATATTTTTAGTGGTATCTATTTTAAAATCACCGTAGGGTACGAAATTCATGGAAGTACTTTCCAATATCTCCCGAATTAATCATCGATATTTTCGTGATATTGTGTGCTAGGGACTGAGGTGTCTAAATAGGAGATTATAGTTGATGTAGTTCCTTAAACTGATATATTTAGGTATTAGTGTTCGTCGATATCTTTAGACCTTTAATTGTGCTCAATGGTCTTTTGATGGTAACAGGGAGATGGATGAATCATACCAAGCACTTCACGATTTAGTATTACTCGATTATTGATTGGGGTGTCTGAGAGAAATTTACGAACACTTTGGTCGGAAGGTTGTATCACACAATGAATTTAGTAATATGGAAGAACTAATTTTATTTGTCTGGTTGTCTCATTTGGCAAAATTGAAAACAAAAGGTTCCTTCTGAGCATGTAATATTTTTTTGACTTTTTCGTACTTCCTTGTTTCGTTGAGTATGCTGTATTAATTGAAATTTCTTTTAAACCAATAAGACGACACAGTCCGTATCAAAAAATTGTCATAAACCTCACCTGTTTTCTTTATCACATAGACATAATCTGCATAAAATACTATCATTTTGGGAAATACCACAGTGAAATCGAATTATTTTCTTCTGTAATTGGTGGCATTTTAGCTTCTGTAATTGGTGGCAAGATGTAAAACGAGATGTATTCACAACCGAACGATTTATTTTATCCAAAACCGATTTCGACACCGTTGCCGTCGTCTTCATAGGTTCTTCTAACAGAAAATATATAAAATTATTGAACTAAAAATAGTATGAACTGAAATGATTGTGAATAAAAACAGTATTGAAGAAGATTTGTGTTCATAACAGTTAAGTGAAGCAATCGGATAATACATTTTTAATTTTAGGTCATTATTTAATATTGAGAGATATTAACATCAAAACAAAGTCAATGAATTTTAACATAGAGGATAAGAAATAAATGTTATCCCAAAGCTGAAATACTTGACACGAAAATTAATTTACACAAATAAATTACTTTTATTATTACTTATGTCATTAATGACGAAATATCAGAAAAATAAATTCATATTTCAATGCAATAATCATGTGGTAACCAATCCACCAGTCATGTGAGATATTGAAGTTACGGATGAACTTGAAATTTATATTTCTTATTAATATTATAAACACATTTGTTATAAAAATATTTCTTGACTCTTAAGTGTAGAATATATACGTTTTTTTGCTTCAAACTTTAGATATTGGACTAAAACTGGAAAATATTTTCGATTTTTGCTAATTTCTTGTTTTTTTCGTGTTTTATTTGTGTAAAACTAGACCCAAAAATTATTTTTACGATTTATATTTAAATTGAGATGTGAGACTAAATTGCACTTAATCATATGCAGCCAACATTCAAGGTCTGTGGAAAAAAAATGATGTGGAAAAAGCCGCTAAAATATATAACCGTATTTTTCCAAAACACTTTCTGGATATGTTCAATTCTCTTACTGTAAATCTCAAATTTATTTTTTCTCATATTAGATACCAGTGGTAAGAAATAAATTTAACTTATTTGTGAATTGAAATGGTTTTATTGTATTTTTTTCATCTATCAATTATCTGAGAGTTTAAGTTACATTTTTAAAATAAAAAATGTATATGAAAATATTATTTAGATTTTTACTCCGATAAAACTATTGTTATCGACTGTCTAAATCCCAACATTAATTCTATAACAAATGCGTGGAATTCGTCCCACGGTGTGACGTGAGACCCGTATTTCAAGCAGCGCTCTGTCACTATGGACTGCGAATCAGAGCAAATCTGCTCTATAAAAATGAAATGCTTGTAAGTAACAACTACATCTGATACACTCTATATACAAACGACGTGTGGTTACGTTCGTTCGCTAAAACTGATTCATTGGTTTGAGGCAACAAACGTCCTAGTTTCCAATGTAGAATTGTACGAGTGTAGCCCATTAAAAAAAAAATTCTGAATTTATCATTAATATAGAAATCTCTTAACATAACATAATTAATTATCATTAATATACTTAGAAATAGATTAAATGAAACATTGTGTATTAAAAACGCACAATAACATATATTCAGCAATGAAAGGTCAATATTTGTAATTTATTTGTTTATTTTCATTAGATAACGGACATTAATTGTAGGATTAGTAACTTACCTGTCACATTCCCTCTCCCTGCGCCAGTTATTTCGATCTCCCTTTCCTCCTCACAACACCATTCCGCAGAACATTTCCCTACAGCATATCACTTTGAATACAGCGTTTCACTCATTACCTCTTCTTACATTTTATTAGATATTTACGTATATGGGTCAAACATTGGGAATACATCAATATGTCTTAACTTGAATAAATGTGACACCAAAACACCATTATTCGTTTTAAAATGTTATATAAATCTCTTTCTAACTAAAAAGTAAGTTCTGCAATCAAGAGGTAAAAAATTCCATGCCTTGTATCGCTTTTCAAGGATTTGAAGGTGTATACACGTAGAAGATTTGTATAAAATGAGACTGTCCTTTACAAAAATGTTTAATACGTGATTTTATCCCTCACAGGCATTCTTTGAAAGATATTAAGTTTAGCTAGATTGATTGAACTATTCTTGTTCCATGTAATGCGTAGTTAGCGCAGGCTTTTTCTGCGTGATATTGCGAAAACCCTGCGCGAGCATTTTTGGACTAAATGAGCTAGAAGAGATAACGAGACCATTACCCCCTTTCCTCCGTATAATCATAGTCCGTAAACGTTTTTATGGTGCGAGTGGTCGCCCAGATTGGCTTTTACATGTCGGAAATCTCCATCGAAAACAAGGCAGCCCTGAAGAGGACATCTGAGATTGACTCCTGCGATGAGATGATGAAATTTCTGACGTCAAGACGCTTACGTAGTGAGAGGCGTTCACGTTTTATATTTCTACCAGTCATGTATAATGTATGGAGACGCATAAGAGTCACTCGATAATTCAGGACCAGAAAAACGATCTTGTAACTGAGGAATGTTTACGGCGGTATGGTGTGGCATAATGTGCATTGGGGGTGAGGTACAAATATGACATGCGTGAACGAGAGTGTGAGATCGTATATAAGAAACAGAATTAACGTTTTTGATAATTATCATCTATCCCTTTGGGGTGTGTTCATTACATCTCTCAGAGGTGGAAAAGCTATCTCTGCAAATTTTAATATTTTCCACCGAAAATATCAAACAATTTTTATTGTAATTTTGAGTTGTAAAATAATGGTAAAAGATGTATTTTTGGTCAAAGTGGACATATCTTTCAACTATTAACGCAGGTAGTGTCACAATGAGATTCCTATCGCATCCTCTTCTATTTTCTGTTAAAAAGCGTAATGAAGGACATTAAATAATATTTTCTGTTTCCAGTCCAAAGCAAGAAAAATATTGAATTTACGTTCATAAAGAACGGGGAAGAGTTTCGGGAAACAAAATTGGCATCTGTGGTCCAAACGACATCCTTTGCTTTAATGTGAAACTCATTTATAAATACTCAACGCTCATAATTTTAGCATGTTTCGCGCTGATAAAACGGTTTTCTTTATGTAACTCATTGAGCCATCTAGTGTGGTTTTAAAAGTGACATATGTATTGTAGTTTGAATGTTAATATACATTGTCGGAGGGAAGCTTTACATACAGAAATGTGTATTACACATGTTAATTATCGACGAACGGATGAAGACGTATTGTCGCATTTTTGTTTTTAGTTCGAATTCTTTTAAGAAGTACATTTACAAAGCATTTCATATGAATAACTCATACATTCTGAAATATGGTGTCACGTAAGAAGTCTGATAAAATCAAATGCACACAAATTTAGAGATTCGATATAGAAATATATCAAATACATATTTCTACAAACCGTAATCCATATTAAAATGTTCTAACTAATTTCTTTCTGGCAAGGCAACAGTTACTCTTCTGAAACGTTTTTGTAACTTCGAATACACTAGAACCACTCACTGCTGACCTCGGCACTACTGTCTCTTTTGGATAACTACCATGCGATATTCAATCGTTAAACCGCAAAATCAAGATGAATGATGTTGAAAAAATGAAAAGGAAAAGAAAAACATGACTTTTCATGAAAACAGGAACATCTTCTTCTATAATTGTTGTTCAAGCAGTATTAAGTTTGCAACAATATAGACTATTTTACTGCCGTAAGCGTTTTTCTGTCTTCTCAGATTATTTATTCTTTCGTGAGTTCCGTCCAGGTACTGTCCCACAGGCGACGAATATGAAGGCTTTCACTGTAGTTGGCTTACGGAGCATTAAGCTGCGAGGGGATCAATATAACGATAAGTTATTGCCAACGTTACTTCCACTCTTTCGACAAAGGTCATACATGGTTTCTGGTTTAGCCTGACACGTTTTCTTTCTGCCTGTTTCATTCATTTAATAGCCGCATAGGGTCGTCATTTATATGTAACTTATTTCCTTTTCTTATTATGTATGTAGATTAATTCTCATATCATTATACTTTCTATAATACTATCGCACATGGAAGTGGGATAAATTTTGTTCCTTTGCTTACTGCGGATATTCTTACAATTTTGACACGAAAACACTTGACACGAAAAAGTTATCGATTTTAAAAATAAATTTTCTGAAATAATGTAAAGAAATTCGTTTTTGAGAAATACCCTCTGTAACAGTGTAATTGAAAAAAACAAACAAGTATATCTTCGGCAAAAACAACTTGATGTGGGAATTATAATCGTAATACATTTGTCTTGTAACAATGAAACCACATTAATATAATGTTAAATACGAGTATATGCTCACTAAGAACTTTTAAACTGAATGTAATATAATTCATTAAAATCAATGACAAATCAATTAAAGTAAAAAACAAATCCAAAGTCATTTGTGCTTCTTCGTTACGAAGGTAAATTATCATTTATTTAATTATTAATTATACAATTTATTATTATTATTTTCTATTTAGACCCTTCCTTTTTTACTTAATAATTTAAGTTATCGTGATGGTCCTTCTCATTGTGAATATAAGAATATGTAATATATTCTGAATATTATTGAAATATAGTCTATTTAATTAATTCGTACTTTGTACATTCGTTGTGTGATTGAGAAAGCCTAGGAGAATATGAAAGGCGCGTTCCACCATGAAATAATGTTATTTCCTGGCCGAAGGCAAATTGCGAATGACTTTTGCTTCGTAAGGAGAACATGTAGTACATATGAAATGAACCTCTTGCTGAATAATGATAATGCAAAACATTCAATGAATAGTCATTGGGCTCAGTTGCATCAGTCAAATACAATTCTAAATTTGAACACAGAGAATAGTTTATTTCTATATCAAATTACAACCCGTGATTGCATAAATATATTTGCATTTTAACGATGAAAGTTCGTAAACATTTTAATGGATCCAGTATGAATATTTCTTACGTCGTTGTCCCCTGTAACTCAGCTTCGATAACAGTTTGTTTTTTCGCGAATGTATGAATGATGAAAAAAAATTATCACAATACAGTACTGTACGAAATTCTTCTAATGTGAAAACTAGTTTATATTTGTTTGAGTAAAATATTGAAAAGTCCCCTCCCATCCGTTTGAGTTTCTGTCCAAGTCCTTGTCATATTACCTGTTTTACCGAAATTCCTTTGGATTGCAATAGGTTTGTTTCATAAGGAGGTCGCTTCTTTTATGGTTACCACTCCTCTATTTGTATCTTACAAAGCCACCAATAGCGGTGTATCTTGAATAATTCTCTCACTTCTCAAAGCATTAATGATCATATTTAAAGCAGTAAAAACAGCATTTTCTTAATTTTATTTCGAAATTATTTGACGTTTTAATACTGATTAGAGAGTCATTCAATTCATTTTTACTGTTATATCCGTTGTTATATTCTTTAAGATATTTCGCTCGTTTTCACATAAAATCAGAGATGCTTGATAAATGAAGTAACATTTATCACATAAATCTAGGATTGCTTTAAAAGAAACATAAATTTACCGGATTCTACGTCAGGCTATGTGTTCACGTTAAAGGGTGCCCCTGAAATAAATGGAAACCACAGATATATCTCGCCTGATAAAGTGGAAAGGAAGTGACACTATTAACGATTAAATAATGTTTCTTCTTCTGGGAATAGTTTTCTCATAAATCTTCAATGTTATCTGAAAACATCTTCAGTTGAAACACGCTCAGGAATCAGTACATTCATTGCGCTCACGAACATGGTTGAGATTGATATTTCGTGTAATAAAATCCTGAACTAATTTAAAATTATTTCACATGTCCAATCTTCTGCAAAATCCGTCAAATTTCAGGACATTAAAAAAGGCCTCTTTCTGCAGATTAGTTCCTTACTTTTATAACAAACTGTCGTAGAGGTTGCATTTTTAAAGTAATCTCAAGTTTCTCATTTGGATTTCAAAGATTTGTAAGAACAAAACGATACGAAATGAGACGCATTTGGAAATTATCTCATTTTAGTATTTTTATCCCATAAACTTTATTTTCTTATACATATTATAAAAAAAGAGTCATTTTCATTTTAGTCTGATCGAGAAAAATTCCTAGAAATAATTGTGTTTGTTATGTTTTAGCATATTTTACTTATGAGTGTCTCTCTACGAAACAATAATTCAAATAGCAATGACCAATGTGATTTCTTTGCTCAGAACATGTGAAAATATTTATTAGACAAAACGTGTCCTGAACATCGATTTTTAATGACTGTTTTTTGCACTAAATGAGAAAAGTTACAAAAAATATTGTTTATAACAGTAAGTTATAGGCAATTTTTATGGCTTCATTCAAGTGATACCTTGTAATCAAGTGACAGTGTACGCTATGGTACCTTGTAGATTCATGTTTTGGACAAGATACATCCAAAAGAAATTGACAGTTGAATGATAGAACCGTAGATATAGGAAGTGAAAAAATCGCCCAAAATAGGGGCTTCAGAGACACTCATGCACTCTCTTGTTATTATTATATCGTTGTAGGGTACCAAGACACATTTTTGTCATCAAAAACTTGAAATGTGTGTAGCGCGAGAAAAACCTTTTTGACCCACCCTGATGAATATATTACTTTGGGATAGGATTAGGATGGAACTGATTATTATCCTAAATAGTACTTTTCTAATTCTAATGTTGTAGAGGAACACAGAAAGTTAAAATTAGTGACAATGTTTCACCTAAATACGCAAAAATACTATTATTATTATTATTATTATTATTATTATTATTTTATAAATGCTATTTTAATTGACTTTTGTCGAATAACATTGTTTTACCCATAATATGAGACATTGAAACATCCTTCGATGTGTTGTGGTGCATTAAAACTGAACTATAAACGAAACAGTATCATATTCCTGCATACAAAGCAATAAACGTTCACCTTTTAGCGTTTTATACTACGCATTGTTCTTGAGCAAGTGTGTGTGTGAGACGACATTTACGAAGGTGAGTTGGAGAACTTTCCTCTCTCCGATAACAAAAGTTGAACTGCAACTCCTTTACGTTTATCATGTAAAATGCTTAGTCAACGAAGATGTGAGCCATCAGACGGAAAATATAGGAAAAGTTCGAACGAAAAATACACGAATTTTACGATTATATTTGTTATTTCTTTGGCAAACGAAAATGAATGGACATGTACAACATCAATTCCACATTCAAAGAAATTAGGCTTTCAACATATAGAAATTATTTCCGATTCTTTTACAAGCGTTCAACAACATTAAAAGCCAAGAAAGAGGATTAACGAGAACAAAAAAGAGGCTGTCAAAGTACCAGTATATTTTTGTAGTAATCTGTAATGAGCATGTTTGACCCACATTTATCGGGATCTTAGATTCATCCACATGTCTTAGCAAAAAATAATTTTTTTTCTTCCAATTTTGCTCTAAAGTTTAAGAACGGCTTATAATTTGGGAGTTTGTTGTGCAGTAATATGTTGCCAAAAAGGTGACTGCGTTATTTTCTTAATTCAATCTAGTTTCCTTTGGACTAAGTATTACAACCAGCAATACAAAATAAATATTACTTATGACACATGAAGTTTAGCTTTTCTACGCGGAGCACCTGCATTGCACAATTTCATTGAAATGACTCAACACCTACGAGTTTTATCTTTAATTATCAGTGTGTGCCAGTTATTTGATATGCCAACTTTTTATTACACTTTAGATTATATGTACTTGAGAGTACATATAATTGTTATCTCTTCAGTAGAGTATCATGCCATGATTTGGGAATGTTTCTTTTTTAAAGGTCATATTTTACGGCAGAACACATAAGTCTGACAAAGCTTTGAGGACGCACAATAACTAAAAGGACCAGCAACTAGTTTGTAACTCACGAATTATAGACGCTGGTCGTAGATTCACAAATTCTAGACGCCAGACGCTGTTTGTCGCAAATAAAACCTAATAACGACCGACAAGTTAGATCATAGAAATTCAAATAAGGCGATACGAGTCATGGATATAAGGTACTTGACCTCTACAAATTGGATTTGCTCCCGAAAATAGGACAGTTTACCTAGCATTATTTTAGAGGTTTATTTCCAATCACTCTTGGTGTAAGTTAGTCTGGACAAATAGCGCTCTATTATATTATAAAACTGACTATGAAAAAAGAATATGCAAATGTAGGAGAATTTAGTTCCATCTTAAGTAGAGAAAAAATACGAAATATGACTAAAAAATAAACAAGGATATAGTAAATGGAGACCGAAGTAGAGAGGAAGAAAATGTGAAGGCTTCGACGTCACCATGCTAATGTAAAATGAGATATTGAACAAGGAAGACAATGTAGATACCTCAATGAAAGAGAAAGGAGAGACGGAGACACAGCAAACACTGGATAAAATGAACCATATAATACAGAAAGAGATGAAAAATGTTGAATCTGAGTAAAACATATGTTACCATTCATACGGAATATAAATGATGTATCGGGAGAACATTTGTTGATGTGTCAAATGTATATGGGAAGGGGAGTGTCCGAGAAACAGCAAGAGACGATAGGGCATGTTCATGAAAAGACGACGTGGATTCAGTAACATGTTCGTATGAAACTTCATAAGTGAGATGATAAGGATGAAAAGACTAGGTGAGTGGTGTGGGATATTGTGGGAGAATAGGATGGTCCGGGGTGAAGAAATTCAGTATTACCCACTATCTCTATATCCCGGTAATCCTCTCGCCAACGTATGGTCCCTGAGAGATAGCTCGTGCTCGTCGCTGCTTTGTTAACGCTTTGCGGCAGAGGGACACTGTATAGCGCCAGCTGGTTTGTGGCGAACTCTGATTCATCCGCTTTTTTATCTTCAGTTCTCTAAGCAGACACTGCTGTGGATGAGGATTGTGCGAAGTTGAGAGAGAGAATTTGGTTATTGGTTACTTGACTGTCATCTATAAAAATTAATCAAACATTCGCAAGAAGTTTCGTGTTAAAATTAAATCTTTTTGACGACTTGTTTCCGTCAAGATGTCCACGAAAGCGAAGTATGGAAAACGAAGACCAGACACACAAATTTTTATTTTTATTCTAATTCCATTAACATCTCAACAGAAGTAAGAAAGAATGTTAATTCAGAAAGGTTTCTTGCTGAATTGAAATTGTTTGGATGGGCTATGTCCATGGGTTACAATGGATGTAACGAGACGTTCCTTTAGAAATAATTAATTTACATCTAAAAATAGATCTAATATCAAAGTCATGGTGTGAATTTATGTCGTGGCTTAAAAATAATATTCAGTCACGTTCAGACAATTTTGTGTCGTGCGCTGTGAGAAATATGGTTTCTTGGGATTTGTATTCTGCAACTGATGTATCTTGGCCAATGATAATTATGTAAGCAGTGATTGAGTGTATATCCATCAGCAGGAGGAATGTTGGAGAAAAACGAAGACTCGGAAGTGAGTGATAATGAACAGGAATGGGACAAAGACGACTAAAGGGGCACTAAATGGAACAAAGATGATTAGAACGATAGCGTATGGAGCAATGGATCTTGCCCGAAATGGCTCTACAGTCACCAAAGAAATGCCGTGTTGGATTTGGATTCCTTGCATTCTTCACGATATACGGCTGTGAGAGATTCTGATTTGCTGGAAATAAAGTGGCAGAATCGACTCTGCACTTCTCTACTACTTTCTACGTTTTGTGTACATTTGCATTAGCCTATTTACGGCGTGTGTTGAATATTAATTAATTGAACCTTGTATTTATTTCATATTTATTAAGCTGAAGGAACTTCCTATGTCAGAATCAGAAATCCTAAACTTCAGACTTTCAATTATTGGCAGAAAATGTGCAAGGACGCAAATGGATATTGTTAAATGTGTTTGAACATTTTGGCAGCTAACTGTATAGAGTCAATGAAATCATGAAAGCACATGAAAGTGTCAAACAGGAAAAAAGTAGAAAAGCCCTAACGGATCTCTGAAAATTTCACCAGGAATCTTTGTTACAAAGATTTTGTCTGGTTTTGTTATAAACAATAACAACAACAACAATAATAATAAACTAAAATTAATTGTTAACACTTCTTTTGGGAGTCCTAAAATATATTAAAGAAAGGGGCGTTGGAATGTGACGCGCAAAGCCTTGACAGCCCGTCTCAATAAATTTAAAGAGGGTTGTTTGGTGTGTGTCAAACATAATAATGGAAGAAAAAAGGAGAGAAGATTTTGATCCTAACTAAACAGAAGAAGCAGAGGGGGGCGACCACGAGGCGCGTGAGGGCGCACGAGGGAATTAAAGTGTTATTTCCGGGGGCAGAGAAATGGATTCCGTCTGGCGAAGTGAATAGGTATTTTTGAGGAACTGAAGACACGTGAGTTGTTGATATTAAACTAGATGTCAACTTTGGAAAAATACCAGGCCACTATTCCAGGCATTAATTATAACACGATCAGTTATTCGTTGGTAAAAATAACTACGTCACAGAAGTTGTAACCAGTCGGAGAAAGTCACGTGAGTGACTAGTTGTTCAGGATTGGTTGAAAAGGACAAATGACGTAAGCAAGCGGCGGAGATAAATTAGTCCAGCTCTGCAGGAAAGGTGGGGAGTTTGCTATTGAACGTTGAAACGGACACGCTTCGGGATGATTTTTGATTACGATTTTTGAGAAGTATGATTATCATTCAGTCGGTCAACTATTCAGATATACGTCGGTATACACTGATAGATTGTTATAGAGACACTGTTTGTGATATAGTGTTCGAGATTCTCTGTTAGATAGGTACTCAAGCATAGATGCACCGTCAGAAACGCATCGGTGTACATTATTCTAGAAATTTTTTGTTTTAGAGATTTTAACTTTTATTAGTGAAGAGATAGTTCAACATAGTGATTCAGTGGGTTCTAAATATTCTGACTTTACTGAGATTGGCAAAATCAATCATCAGGTGGGCAAAATATGCACTCAATTATTCATCAAAGTTCATTTAAAATGGCTTAAATCGATATCCGACGTTCGAGGAAGTTTACGAATTGGTGACTGGTACCATCCCAGGACCGCTAAGAGGGGGCTTCCCGAGACGTGAGAAGCACAGCTGCGGAGACGAGGTGAAGGCTGCATTACTTCGCCTTCCGAGATCTACTACTTCCCGTGACGGTTGGTGCTGAATCACACGCCATGTTAAGTAATAATTTGAAGGTCATTTAATGGCACCTTATTATCCTAATGTTGTGCGACCAAGAATTCTTTCAGTGGTAAAAGCGCACCAAAGACTCTTGGCGTAATTGTGCTATCGACGGTTGTGATGCTCATGTAAAGATTGGCTGTGGTAATGAACTATGATAACGCTTTAATAATGAGCTATGGTAATGAGCCATAAACTTTAAAACATTTCCAAACGAACCCATTCCGTACGAGATTGTAAAACCAGTGATTATTAAACATGTGTAACTTTGTAGTATTAGTTGCAGCCTTTTGTGGGGGTGTGTTTAAATGACAATTTGTAAAATGAATTGCTGTATTCATGAATTTGATAATAATAATTAAACCAATATTTTATGCAAACTGTGTTTCCTTTGAGAAGGATTAATGTGTGTTCCACGCCAAAGACCGGCCGAACCCAAAACCCCTTTTTATTATTAGTAGCCAGAGGATATCTCATCTCTGTGATTCATCAGGCCGTGTGGGCTAGGTAAATTTCTCTATTCAGAGTAAATGATTTTATGTGTTTACATTAATGGAAGAAGTCTGCATCCTAGTTTTCTTTTCATTTACCCTTTCAAAGAAATTCCATTGTCATAATGGCAAGGGCAATATCGGTATGGAGAAACAAGAAAGATATTACTGTTATGGCTAACCCCTGCAACCCTCGTTCATTTCATTTTTAAAGAGAGAATTCCGTTATAGGGATAGTCGTTATAAAGAAATACTACTGTATGCGTACTTGGTGTAGCGTCGTCAAAACAGCGCTCAAACATTCGTCGAGACAAAATTATATTTTATTAACAATGGAGTCAACCAGAATAACGAGGGATGGAAAGTGAACTATTTCCAGGAAAAGTGTAGTTCGCCGTGCTCAACAATGAACGGACGTGAACAACAATGGGAACTATGTGGTGTCGTGTGCATCGCATGAGTTAAAGAGAGGAGCTTCACTGGTCTCTGGAAGAGACGCTCGCGAGATTTTTTCAGGCGAGGAAACTATGTGGGACACCGAACCGAGATATTGACTATTCTTCGTTGCCAGTGGCTGGCTTAGATAAGTTGCGGGTTCCCACGGTCTGAGTCAATGTGTAATGTGTAATTTCAGTTCTGGGAGTTTGAATGGAGATATTTTATGTATATTTTCCACGTTGTATATTTATATAAATATTATGTAAATTTTTGTACGTAATATTCAGTGTTTATCTTTCTCAGTTTCTGTTGGCAAACTCAGTGGTGGCAGCAATCCGAAAGTAAATAGTTGTGTAGCAGTAAATTACTAGCCGCTACCATTACTGCAAGTGACGTCGGGTGGGATTGAAGTTTTCATTGAGTAATTATCTTGGACGAATTCACTGTGCTTTTTAACTGGATCGCAGACGTCACATTTTGTATAATGATACATTTGAATATGTATATATGTGAATACGCATAAAAATATTTGGGGCAAGCCCTAAGCTCAAGTAATAATAATAATAATAATAATAATAATAATAATAATAATAATAATGATAAGCCATAGGAATTATACCGAAATTCAGTAAATGCCATTTGGAAATTCTAGAAACCAAGACACTGACAAATATGCAGAAATACGTAATCCTTGACACATGCCACCTACTGCGAAAATTTCTAGAAGAGCCTCTTTAAACTTGACAATATAATAATAAGAACAATAACAATAAGAAAAATATTTGTAAAAACCCAAAAGAACAATTTTCTCTCAATTTCATTGGGGTGGTATAGATCCCCCATATCCTCCCCCCCCCCTCGACAGCTACACCGCTGACTCTTCTTTATATTGACCTTTCTCTGTAATCTTCTGGTACCTTCCTTCTTCTCGTTGATGGTTTCCTTCCTGTTGATGACTAGGAATTTAGGGTAAGTTCTATGTTTATTGGAATCTTTCCTTCTGGAGTTTCCATCTGCCATTATTTTCAACACGTCGTGTATTTATCATCACCTGGAAGTTTTCTAAATGTAACTGTGTTCTTTTATTTTTCTTACCTGAGATGGGAGAAATCAATTGCGAGAAGAGTTTATGAGAAACTTGGAAAAAGTTAATAATCTTTGTTTTCTATCTTCAGAGGATGGAATGGAAAAAAAAACTTCCGACTGATGATCAGCGAGAGTACCCCTTTTTTTATCATACGAGACTACCTGTTAATAGCCTTAAGAATGTTCAAAATGGACTCATTTGTTTAAGCTCTCAATGACTTAACAGATTTCATACGGAATGTTTTTTTCTCAGTGTTCAGTCATAAATTTTCTTTCGTTCTTGCAAATTCACTTTTTCTGTCACACACATTTTGACATTCGCTTTTTATACTACTTTTTCTTGATTTCCAAGGGATAAATTTATTTAGTCTTTTTAGTGATAGTTTGAGGTATTGATGGTCACGCTACATCTTAAACGTTTATGATTAAATATTCCATGGCTTCTTCAATATTGTCGACTGCAAAAAAATTTGCATCTAACGAATTTGGGGGGTAGGTATGTAAGGAATTTCATTTTTCTCTTTAACCGTCGAGCTAATAATAAGAGTGATCTGAGTTAATAAAAACGACGTTTTCACCAAACGTTTGTCCAAGAACAGGACATTGGTTTCTATACAACGAGTTTTTCTCCACATTTCATTCTCTCTCACGTAATCCGTGAAACGGACTGTCCTCCAGTATTTACTCACAATTGCTGAACATGTTGCATGGACTGAGGTGCAACAGGTTCTTGCGTTTGAAGAACCGAGAAATTTATGAGAGTTATAAGTGTACCTAGAGCTTTTTAAGTTGTCACATGAAACATTATTGTTGTTCCCGTTAATCAGTTCTTAATGAATTACAATTTGTTGTTAGCACAATCTCAGACATGGTGCCTACGATGCTCCACCTAAAGCCTATGATAGGTTTCTATGTAGCTTTGTCTTTTAGAACGTGTAATTGCTTTTGAGGAGTTATATTACGGTTAGAAAAGTGTAAAATTTTCCGGCAATCACATATAACACGCGATCCACGTCCCCCCCCTTGAACTACAGGTCGGAGTTCGCTATTAACTGGTCCTGGTCCGCTGTCGACATGAGACTTCACATGTTTTTAAGTATTAAATGGTAAAAAACCTGCACATGAATAGGAATATTGCTTGATATATAATTTCTGTAATTGTGGTATATTAGATATGTCTCTCACATTTTGTAAATATAAGCGAGTCGATGGTTTTACCCCCTGAAATAATAGGTTTCTCTCAAAAAGTCTCAAGCGCATACACGTAAGTGATGGCAATACCCGGAGTAATTCGAATGCAACTCACATTCCTCCATATATTACGACTCAAACATATGCACCAATTTTCATTCATACAACTTCACCATACAGTGGGTGCAACTTAGAAAATCTTCCCATAAAGTGTAAACAATCGTAATGCTACATGCTACGTGATACATCTCAATATTACATAAATACACAAAAAATACAAAAGAATCGGATTTCTTTCGTGAGACCCGCTTATTTTTCTATAAGTATCGATATTTTGGATAATCCGAATTTTCATTACTTTGTTCAGACTAGCGGGGATCTTATGTGCCAACAAATAAGAATTTTGCAAGAGTTTCCAGTGTGATAATTTGCATCGTAAAAATTTAATATATTTTTATAAAATGCTACCACGCGTAATTTTATGAAATATGGAACATTATTGGTAAAAAATTAAAATTCTTTTCATTTAGTAAATACTTACCCAAATATACATTGTCGTATCAATGGACTCTTCCGTAAAGTTACATCTATATTTCTGAGCCAAAATTCACTTCATGCATCCAATTTATAAATATATTAGGGTTAGAAGTATTCTATAATAAGTGTAATCTACTTAAATAAGGGTTTAACATGACGTTTTGCTTGAACTGAACGCTTAGAAACATGTAAGCGAAGGTAGAGTTGTTGTTTTATTCCGACGAGGTTTCTAAGTGTTTGAACCCACTGCTTGGTGGAACACAGTGCTCTCGCCGACCTCCGCTTCTTCATTCCCGTCGCAGCCATCGCCTTTCAAGCTTCTCCATAAAACACAGGGCGGCATCGTACCCGAACTCACTAGTTCCGACTTCGCCCGAACTTCGAGCCGGATCTGCACCTGCGTTCTGTCTCTCTAGAAATTGGACGCGGGGCACTTAGTGGTGATGGAGGGAAGGAAATTGGAATTCGCTGGCCCCTAACTTCATACAGTGACGCTATCGCAGGGCCAAACACCGTCGTTGATGGCTGATGAACTCACGGCGTTTGGCACTGACTTCCGCCTGCCGATAGAAAGTTGCTACCGAAATTATAACTTCTGCGGTGCCACTCCTCTCCACATTATTTACTCATCTTACACCTTATGTTTGTGACATTGGTTTCAAAGGTTTTCACTCCTTACGATCTGATGTCTTCACATTTTACGACTTCCAGCTTTTCTCAAATTCCAGAGAGGCAAATAAAAATAATTTTAAAAAATATTATCTTATCTGAATTAAAAATATGACATTCATGTATTTTCCTTGGACGTGACTGACCATTATTTATTTAATTGTCTCACCTTTTTCGTTTCCTCATATGTATTGTTTTAAGTAACCTCTTGCATTGTATTTTAGTAAATTGTATTTCATATTAAGAGGTTAACCATTTATATGAAGAGGTTAAAGATGTACAAGATTTCTGAGTTGTACATCGATAATTTCTTGTTGAGAAGTATTATGTCATTGATCAGAATGGATTACTTAAGTTATCTTATTCTTTCGAAATCGTCATTTTTTTAACTGGCAGATTCTCCCCCTGTATTTCCCCGAATACTGTATTTATGGATTTGTGACATGAATCTTCAAAAACCTTATGTTCTTAATTTGACTTATTTATTCATTTTTTAGTTCCAGAGTAGTTGGATCTTTGAAAGCACTGAAATTCTTAATTAGTATTTGTGCAAATGTAGGGTATTGGAGAAAATGGCGAAAACTTACCCAGAGAACAACTTAATTCCTAGAGATCTTCTTGGTAAATGAGAGGTAGATTTCGATGAAAAGTAACTACAGCTTATCAAAGAAATATGAACTCAAAGGATGTAGCAGACATCTTGGGAAGATTAATACTGAGGATCTTTTGAACAGAACAATGTGGGAAAGTTTCTCGTAAGTTTCATTTCAGGGTCCAGCTTTTTTTAAATCTTAGAATTATATTAATTGATCACTTATTACCTACATTAAAATTTATGATAAACAATACCGATGTACAAGATCCAACCACACTTTATTGCAATATTTTGTAATATTAATTAGACTTCTCCAGTAAATCGTTTTTTCAAATTATTGGAATTTGCCACAATATTAACCATATACAAGAACTTTCTGGAAAGTGTTTGTTTTAATTGCTCTGTGGTTGGGCAAACGAGTTAGGTTAATTACACTCTGTTCCAAGGAGGATATTTTAAATTCTTTCAGAAATATAGTTTCAAGGAAACTGGTTTTTGAATGCAAGGTAATTTGATAGCCTTTGTTGATAAAGCTATTATTGATTAAAATTAAATAATATTTTTAATTTGCTTTCGAAAACGTGAACAAATTTAGTACTTGAAACCTGAGCAAATTTATAATTGTCATTTTTGCAATATTCACTTCTCTAACCCTAAAGAGAAACACAGGTAAAACAATATTATTTAAATATTGTATTGTAAAAATACAACAAAATATGTATTAAACGACCTAAAAGGAAAGAAAATAAATTTCATATTGAAGCGCGTTTCCTAATGCCTCGTGTTTACTGTTTGGTAATTATTGTGAATCTTGCACACTGAAATTAAGTAATAGTCTGAAAAGAGCCACGAACGAGACAAACAAGAGCCCCGAAAAGAAAGAACGAATCCAACACAATTCCCGATGTGATTTAGCGCAGTCACATAAATGCCACTGGTTCAACTGCTGATTTCCCTCTAAATCTCAAGGCCGCAAACGTTACTCACGGAAAGGCCCCTACCTCCCATCCAGCGAACTGGGCAGAGATGTCGGTCCAGGGGTTTCCCCTGGACGGGACGTGAGAGGATACTCACAAACATCGAGGTGGGACGAATCTCGCCTCTTCTAGCATCCGTTCTGTTGGGCAGAGGTATGCCTAGCTCTCATCTCTACCGCTATCTGCGCTAACGGTAGCCGAGCAGCAATCCTGCTCACCGATCGGAGACCAAGGCCTCCTTCCCGTACCAAGGGTGGGAAAAACCGTACTGCCGGGCAGAGTCCAACCCAAAATAGGAGCGACAGGTGCGAGCACCTGAGGGCTTGTGCCTCCCCAGCATACTCAGTTGCTGAGTAACACTCGGAGGGTGCCAGTTTTTCATCAGCGTTGGATGGGTGTCCGCCGGGGCAGCTTGCGAAGTTCCCTACTACTTTATGTACCATGATCCAGGGTTACACATAAGATCCGGTTTGAGAGTCCATCAAGTAATCAATCCGTGCCCAACGAACAGATAGGACTGCTCCTACCTACGTCGTGGCTGCGCAGATCCCCCTGTGCGGGCTGGTCTACTCGTATTAAACAAGTTTCTTTGTTAACGGAGACGTGTTGCCGTTCGGAGATTCTTGCGAATCTTTCTACCGCTTATCTCTCCAAGAGAGTCAGTCCTTTGCCCAGGGAACTGGGGTGGGCATGGTGATCTCTTGGTTAAGGGTGAATGCCAAGCGGTCCACACCATAACACACACCCACGATTGCCGCCGTGGCTATGGCGAGTTCCCTGAAAAACTGTACTCGTGTTAGATGAGTTCCCTCATTAATGTGAGACGAATGACAGTCGGAATCTCTCGCGAGGTTCCTACTCGTGTTAGACAGATTGTCCTGTCATCGATTGACGAGCTACCGTTCGGGGATTCTCATCGAATCGGCCTTCCTCATTCGTTGCATTGTCTTATCCTTTGCCCAGGTATCTAGGATTGGGTACAGGGACAATGGGTACTGGCGAAACCGGAAGTCTAGTTTCGCCAGATATATTGTGCGACAGTTGGCATTTCGTCAACGAGTTTTATCTCCGGCGAGTATTATATTTTATTCATCAAAATCGCACAAATTGATGAAATTTCGGGCTCTCTTTAGTTCATGACTGGAGTAGGGGATTGAATGGACGCTAGTCAAACATCACGTGCGTTTCGAAGCCAGGAAGCGTCGATCCAATTGACCTGACGCGCTATGGCGAAGTGACTTTGTGGGAACGCAGTCGGCACAAAGCAACAATGGTTGTTCCTGGGCACTCTTGTAAAAGCAATGAGATGTGGGACACATGTTGCTCCCCTTTGTAAAGGTCTCTGTGAAGCATGTTGTGCATGCGGCGTTTCATTAATAGCGTTATTGATCGCGCATTGAAAAACTCATTTACGCATTGAGTGTGCAAGAAACTTTGGTTTGTTAGATATACCTGTGAGGTTGTATTTGTTCTACAAACACATCGTTGCTTTCACAATAATCTGGAATTGAAGTAGTTGTTGTCCTCATACTCTTGAATGTAGTTTTTCATCTTTTATTCTTTATTAGATTAATACAAGGTGCGTCTTTATCTTCAAACTGTTTAAAAGGTTTTTTAAATGAGCTTGGTTTTCACGACTATAAAATGCCATTGTTCAGATTCTCATTACCAGAACTTGTTACACAATTTGTCAGAAATGGAGTAACTTTCAGTGCAATTTAAAATTAACAGAAAAGTCATGCATTTACAAGATAGGGTATTCGTGCTTAAATGCTTTTATTATTTATGTTTTGTAAGTAGTCCTGCTCAATTACGTGGGTTAGATACAACACGCAGTGTTTAAAGCCAGTGAGAAATAGAAACATTTATATCTTAACAACAACTAACAAAAATTGTAAATTAATTTTTAGGGTAAAATGACTATATTTCTGATCACTTTTTACCATGCAATGTTTGTAACTGAATGATTTTTAGGTAAATTTATATTCTGAGATATGCAACGGAATTTATATTTTGAGAGACGGACAACGGAAAAGATTTGGATATAGAAACTATTGAGGAGTAAATTTGCGAAGTTTTCATTCGAGTTTTCTTTAACACGCCTTCTTCTCTAACTCTGGAGCTAAATACAGAGACTCTTCACAGAAGAGTGCAAAACAGAGATACTCTAGCAATGTGTGTGCAAAGATAGAAGAACTTTCCGACTTATTTTAACATATAAATTACAACGATGAACCGGATTTACGCTGATTGTTAATTCATGAGTTGCCTTTTAGAGTCTTTGTTTTCGAAAATAACGTCTAAGACTGTCGTAATTTGTTGAAATTATTAAACATTCTTTATTTAAATTTCATTAGAAGATGCAACCTTTTCTCTACAAAGCTGGATGATTATACAGAAATATACAAAAACACAACCTTTCAGATTACCAACAAGGTCAGACTAGCACGTTACCAGCAATACACCGTTGCTGCTAGGAGAAATTCTCACGTCCTTTTTGAGCCTCCGTTTGCAAACGGCTACAGTTAGTGTCCATGTTCTTTTATTGTATGATGATTGATGGAAGAACGGACAAGGTAGTCTGAGTCAAATCTCAATAAAATTTTAAATTTATTTTCTCCCGGACAACCCATTAATATAATTATATAATATTGATATTTTGGTTTTAAATATAAAATAATAATGTTGTTTCAGGAATAAAAATGTTGATAACGTACTTCGAATCCCTCAAAAATAGATTTGAAACAAGAGATATTTTTCCCCGTGTGGTGAATACACAAACTAACAACGGAGGTTTTTTAAATGATGAACACTTATGATCTGGATCCTGACCACTCAATATAATTGAAATAGTATCGTTAGGGATTATTCAATAAAAAGAAATTCTTAATGACTTGCCAACGTTTCGGCTTTTATTTAAAATCTTCTTAAGGGCTAATGACATAAATAGGCGACTATTACCATCAGGACAACTGAAATTAATTTAACAGAAAATCATACATAATAATACAGACAAACAATAATACAAACAATACAATATTATAGCATACCTCGTTATTCTATTATGGACAAATCATGGGAGATCTGGTAAGAAACCCTATCCCACTCTGTGGCATGTGTCCTCCACATTCAAATACGATGAACGTTTAAAATAACAAAACAAAAGTCATGTGACCAATTAATTTAAGTCATTTATCCGAGGATGTTTTTACACTGAACGTCTGGGGATAATAATAATAACAAGGAACTAACTGAATGGTGATCACGCTCCCTGAACAACAGTTTTCCCACAGATACAAATATATTTTTATGAATGTGCAAATGTGCAAAATTTGCAACCAATGTGCAAATAAACGAGCAAAAAAATTTGTTGTATACGTTGCCTTAACAGAGCCTTGTAAAGCTCGAGCGGAGCGCACTCCAGACTCCTGCTTATTACGGCTACAGTCTGAGCCATAATACGTAAAACGGCGAATGGTCGACCAAGTGGCATTGTGTGGTGCGCCGCTCGCTGCTTGGTGCAGAGTCGATGGGCAGGCCATTCGAGGAGGGCTCTCGGTGGATAGATTGCCAATTAACCAAACAAAGAGTGCTACGTTGCGAACGCCTCCTGTTCAAACCAGTATTGCACGTCGCTACTGAAGGTATTGATGGTATTGCAGTTCCCCACTTCACCTTTGTCTCCAAGCCTTTCACAGGGAGCCCTTTTACTCAGTATTATTCCCGTCTTTAGTTGTCTCTCGCCTTTATCGTGCATCGATCAATTTTAGTTCTCAGACTTCATTTTATATGGTTTTAGATCTGCATCTTTTGATGGAAATAACGCCATCCTCGATTTCAAGTAAAAACAATAAAATATACGATTGCGCTTTCCCACACCTTCGTTGAAACTTTATTGTAAACGCCGCTGTTTTTACGTTTAACGGAATTTACGACGAAATTTTTGGCAAAATCCGATAAATAAAAAAGAAAAAATGGTACTACGCTACATTAAGTGTATTAATATATGTATTTTTACTGTATTTAACAGGGCCAAGCGTTGAAGATTCAAATGACATTTGTTCTTGTCTACTTTTTTCTGTAATAATGTATCAGCCTTTAGAAATTACCGGACAAAATTCTTGCGGTTTTGCCAAGTTCTTTATTGTTACTTTGCCAATGTTTCGCTAAGTGTTGGTAGCTGGAGAGAATGTTTGTGACTGTATAAAATGAAGGTAACGTTTGTTACCAATACGTTGGCAAAGTAATAATAAAGTATTTGGCCAAAGCGCAAGAATTTCGTCTGCTACTTTTTTCTTTTCAATCCATCCATCAACATAAGTTTTTGAAATCAATATAAAAATACAACATTTATAGCAGTTGTTAAAACAATAATTTCATTGGCTGTTGATAATACAGTGTAATTGTTAATTTTGTTTTCATTGTATTGAATATAATATGCTCGACTCGCTCGCTGGGGGTTTTGCATCATTTGGGACTTCGCCTCGACCCATCAAGGTATCTGGTTTCATCATCAGTCGCCCTTTGGACCTTGATCCAAACGAGATTCCCAGACATCGACTACAATGAGTCGTTGTTACTCACTATCCAATGTTTTCTTACGGTGCAAACTAAGGTTCATTTTGCTACTTATAACGCGGTATAGTGCGCGGTGTATAAGACAAAAAATGCGATGGTTCGTACATTCCTCAAGGGTTACACGGTGGAAAACAATATTTTAGGAATTGTTCCGTTTTTAAACGCTCCAAAATTACTCTAATTTTACATGTCTGAGTGAAACGAGTTAGAGAGTTTTCCAGCCACCAAACTTTTACATGCATCCAGTAATTTCAGAAACTAGAATAATTTTTTATACTATTTATTGATCTAGAAATAAATTTCAATATGGATTCTCGGGGAAACGTAATAGTATCTATTTTCGAACAGAGGTTGAAAATTATCGATTTAGAAGTGTTGGTGTTAATATTTAAGTCAAAATGAATCATAATTGTTAATATTTTAGTGATAGAAATGATTCACATGATGGTGTATGTGTAAAGCGTTCTTTACTCTATATATTGTACGGTCATATTCCGTGTACAATTTACACCCAACAAGTGTAGTAAAGTTACTAGGTATCGAAGTAAATTAGAATGTGTCACTATGCGCTTCTTTGAAAAAATTTACAAAGTAAATGTGAGCACGAATTAATTTTTGAATTGCATGGCCATCTGGATACAACTTCCATAAATAATTTCATTTTCTGCCTTAGAACTTATTTGTTTTGGGAGGTAAGTAAGTTTGAAACTCGACAAATAATAAATGTATAGTAATTTAATATATTTTTAAAGAAAATTTGTATTGGGATGGTATCACAGAACCGTAACAAGCATTGAAGGCAGAAGCATTATATTAAGTGAGTTCAATGAAAATTCTCAAGATCGTTACCTCACTTTTATATAAAATACAAAAGAACTGTAGAAATTGGACAATATCAAAATAAATAAATAAATTGTGGACAAAATTGAATATGTAATGAAAATTTGTAATGAATTTACAACATGAAAAACGATACTGAAATCATCTTTGTTTCGTATTTGACAGAAGTAAATGAGTGTCAACGACTACTTTCAATCTGGCAGAGGCAAATGTGTAATAGCATGAAGAGGCATAAAAAGAACGCATTCCGGAAACTTTTGCGGGTGTAGTTCTTTTGACACAGCTCATGTGAAGTACTTAGTAATTGAAAACGAATTTTTCGTTTAACTTCCGTCAATATTGTACATATAAAACTACAAAAGGATCTTTTAGATCTAGTTCCATTACATGGCAAATATACTCGTAGTTGGTTTGATGACATAAAAAACGTTTTGTTTTGTTATTTCAAATGTTTGATATTTTGTGGATCAGACAATATCCAGTTTCCAAAATGTTATATTTGGTGAAAATCCCTGTTCTGAAACTACTTCATGAAAGAGAAAATCGCTTATGAGATTAATTTAAAAAAATGTTTTCATAAACCTTCAGTGAAATTGTTGCCATAGAATGGAGGTTCATTAAAATAACGTATTATCCGATAATGCGTAGAGAGTTCATTATACGTAACATAATATGAGTAATTAAATAGAATATACGTTGTGAAGTAACATGATTTTACTACTCACTTTATTGAAGAGAAGATTTTATGTCATATATAATAATAATAATAATAATAATAATAATAATAATAGGTAAATATATAATAAAACGTTATTAAGACAAAAAATATAAAACAATTTGTGTTCAAGACACATACATAAATTTAACCACAAAAAAGGAAGAATATAAATTAGAATTAATCATCCTAATTTACATAATTAAATACCCTGTTATCTAGTTTGTGAATTTTCAGCAAGAACCAATTCTTGAAATGAATACGAACAAGTGAGGTATTGGCATAATATGGACAATTAAAATCTTTTAGTTGCCGGAGAGGTGAAAACCACACACTCGTCGATTCATGTATTTGTCCAAGTAAACAATTTAACCATAACTCATTAATTATAACATACAATGAAAATAATTTTAAAGTGCTGAAGAGTCAGAAATGTAATTAGCATTTAAAAACAGGGCGTTGAGTGGATGTAACCCTTTTTTCAATCAATTGTAACTGTGGAGATGTTTTCATTGTAGAGTACTACACGTTGCTATCAACGAAAAAATTCCCTACTATGATTTAAGTTATAACTGTAATTCAACAGCGGATTTAATATTTATTTATTTATTATATTGTGTAAAATGCAAAAAGTTAGACCTGCTCTTTACATTTTTGCCTACAGAATTAATTTCATGTTTTATTTTATCAACCAAGCAACGGACTCGAATATTAAAATCCTCTCACTGTGTTCTCGGAGAATATTCGTAGTAAATGACAATATTTATTACTCTTCCATTATCACGTATTATTCATTCGTTTTCAATATACTTAATATATTTTAATTACAATTTTGCAATATTTTTGTTAGATATTGTCTACACAGGATGAATCAATTAGTTAAAATAATTTACATTAACTTAAATACTTATGGTAATAATTTATCTTATTATTTACTTATCTTAATAGTGTCAATTTAAAATGTTAAGGGTAACCAATACATTTATTTTTGCAACTGATTTATTGCATATTAATGTAACCTTTTCTCGCTCTTGTTTCTATTAGTTGTGCCAGTTTCAAAATGGCCACCTCATCTCACAACCTAATAATTTCATTCTCTTTCCCAGAAAAGTTAAATATTTCTAACATTCGGTAACATATTCAAAAATATTTTGAAAAATTCTTTTATGGTTTCCTTAGAAAAATGCTTATTTCTGAGTGTAAATCTGCCAGGATTTTCGTCACATAATTTTTGTCTGCTCTTACGGATATACGTACTCCACTAAGCGATAGTGATTATTCTAATATTGAACAAATGACATGGTATATATTTAACGCATAAAAAAATCTTTTATCCAGCAATCCAATTGATGGATACTCTTCAATCTATCCAGTGGAGTGTTTTGAAACAAATCATTATTTTGCTCATGAACTTTTACACAAAATCTTTTCAATAAAAATCGTAGAAACGCTGTAACTGGTCCCTGAAACTCATCAGGAAATCATCCAAACCTGTTTCTTATTTTTTTTTGTATCATTTATTCTCTGGAGAGCAGTGTCCCTTCCTACAAACCTCTTTTGCCACTGGTTTGCTCCTCGAGCCCATCCATTAGTTACCCCGGAACATCTTCAACCTGTCCAGTCTGAAGCTTCCGCGTCTCTGGGATCCCATATTTCTTCGAGGCACACGCTGTGTGACGGCTTGGATGTACGAACAAAGGAAAATCGTGAACAAGAACCCAAATGAAGCTCTTCTTATAGCTATAGGCTACTATTACTCTCAGGATTCCTTGGCTTCAGTTGGAATATCTGGGTGACACGCCTTTGCTCTGATAACAATCCTGTATAGTTAAAACTAAAGCGGACGTATGGTTTATAATTAACCTTTAAGAATATTAATAATTTTTTCAATATATTACCAATTACTACAGCACTTTTCATAGTACTAAGACAATAAACTCATCGAAAGCGTTAGAGCCATTCTCGAAAATAACCCATAAATATGCATAAAACAAACGAATATACAAACCTACATACGTACGTTTCTCAAATTACTAAGTACAGGTTAGTAGAACAACATTGTAAAATATAAATATAATATTAATAATTAATTCTGGGATTAGTTTCTCGAAACCTTATTTGAATTCACCTCGCACTAGGGTGGTTATTAAAACATCATCTTTTGAAAATTGAACGGTTCACCCTCACATTTTGTTTTATGTTTCACTATTGTGTTTTAAGAGTACCATCAAATTTCAGTTCCTTAAATATATTATAGTGATTGTTACCAAGCTTCAACATTTTGATATTTTCTGTTCTATAGTGACATAGAGGAAAATTCTGTAGCAAAGTGGAATTAATATACTGGGTGATGATGAGTAAGATGTAGTACTATCAAAATAAGACAATTTTAGCTTTCTTACCGAATTACATATTAACAAGGTGAAATAATTTGCGTGAACAAAATTAACAAATTGGATAAAAATTTTCTCAAATAAAATGACTACAGAATATTAAATGGCTTACTTTCAGACTTTTTTACTTTTTCCTGAATCGAGTATTAGCGATTTTTAATGTATTACTTACTTTGACACTTTATTATTGTATTGTTAGTTTTGACACCGAAGTAAATATGAAGATACTGAGTGGAACTNTTGTTAGTTTTGACACCGAAGTAAATATGAAGATACTGAGTGGAACTCGTGGTGTGGAAACTTGGAAATTTCTGATTCACTCGAAAAACTACTGACAAATTCAAATGGAAAAAAATTTATGTAGAAACAGACATAAACGGAAAAACATAAAAAGATGAAAACACGTTAGTTTCAAACAGAATAATATTTTATCAAATGCAAATTTTTTTTAGAAGATATCGTTCTTCTTAATACATAGGGGATTCAAACGCTAAATTATATAACAATTGCCAATTCAAATGTCAGAATTTTAGAGACATTGGAATCCTTTATTACTTAGGTGTGATAGTTAAAAATAGAAAAGACGTTTTTAAGAGAATATACTGTTAATCATGTTACGTCGAATGAAAATGGTAGACGGGACCGGGTTCGAATCCCGGTCCCGTCTACCATTTTCATTCGACGTAACATGATTAATCTGTTACCTGGCGGTGAGGTTCACCGCAATCTAAGAGATTTCTAAGAATATACTGTGTCTTAAAGGAATTTGTTCTGATAAATGAAGTTGATGTGATGAAAAAGTGTGTATTTCCCGTTAATTTCTCATTTCCAACACATGCTCTTAATTTTTTTTCGAAGAATCATTACTTTTATTTCCAAAATTGTTTTTATCGTACAAATCTATACAAAATTAGAGCTGGAAACGGGATAATTCAACATATCTCTCTGCTTCAATTTTAAAATATCACTTTTCGCCGAAAGATATTTATATATTTCAGGCCAGAGTTCCACTTTTCAGTACGAGAAAATGCAGAAAAATTAATTATATATCCGCAGCATAATTTCCAAAAATTATTACCATACTGCTACGATTCCACCCATTTTATCTCTTAACATAGTTTTATATAACAGTTTTATGTATTTGAGTGGTGACTTCCAAATAGTCTCAATAGTTTTCTGTGATTCTTTACAAGTCATGCATTTATGTGATTGGCTTGAATTAAATTCATTGAATTCAGAAGTGATTTTACGTCACCTGGAAATAGAAAAAATAATCGGTCATATATTGGTAATTGTAAATGTCAGTACAGGAAAATTCAAAGAATGGACCACTCAAGTGGTGGGATGCTTACTTTCGACGGCTGCCGAAGGCGCAGTGTCAGACTTTTGTTTGGGATATCACGTGACATTGGAAGGAAGGAAGGGGAAATGCCCAGAAAAATCCAACAAACAATAAAATTCCCACAGGTATGCATAGCAAGGTCAAGTGAAATTTCAGAAAGATATACTCAAAATTATCTCATCCATAGCTTGGAAATGTCATATTTTGCAAATGCGAGGCTCCACTCCGAACATTCAGTTGCAATTCAGTAGGAGACCCTGTGGAAGGAGGGTAGCGCGCAGAAACGATTGAAATCGCAGATTGTGAAGCCAAACAGCGAGCAGAAGACACAATAGGTTGAGTGTATACGCCGCAGTGCTTTGTCAGGGTCCGATGGAACGAAGTACAACGATTGGAAGTCAGAGCCCAAAGCAGAGAAACGGATCACTAGAGGAGAAGATCGTCATGCTCCAGTTTCTTCGAATCAGCGAATCACCAATGTGCAAACATCGATTAACCGTTATCAGATATTTTAATTCCAGGAATCTTCTATTCATAATGGCTGTTTGAAACCATGAAATTTCTGAAAGCATTAGAAATTTATTAAAGGAATATTTTAGGTTTTGTAGTGAATTACCTCTGCATATAACAAATAGACAGTAAACTAGAAGACAACCACCAAATAGTTATTTTTCGAAATATTTTTCTCATGATATAACACTTTCTTTTAAACAATAAGACGAAATATATTTCTCATAATAATATAAAATAGAGACATACAATCAGTTTTTACCTCGATATTGTTATATGAACGCTATGCAGGGATGGTTGCGAAAGAAAAGTTATATTTGCAAAGAGGATCATTTGACGTATTATTAACCGCCTTATTCAAGAGATCCAACTGGCAGAAATGACATTTCTTTTTCTACCCTCTCAACACAGTGTTTTAATCTGGGAAACATTTTCAAATGAATTATTTTTTTGGTTGGTGACTCTTCATTAACAGTATTACCCGATATTTTAATTCGCATCCCACTGAAAATTAAATACTTAAATTTTAATGACCAAAGATACAAAAGCAAAGAGCGACGTCAATCGTCATTCTTTACCGGCTCGTAAATATATTTAGTCTCGGTTTTTATACGTCCTCTCATCTTTACGTTACATTGTATATATACTCATCGATTGAGCATACGTTCTCTCAACATATATTTTTATTTTTAAACAACCAATGAAACCCAATGACTTGTCATTTATTGTTCACCTCGCTGAACAACTTGCCTCAATTATCAGGTATGTATTGAAATGCTGATATGGAAGCCGTCCATTTTTTCTACGCAGGTGTACTGATTATTAACAATCCTCAAACCACTTTAACAACCTTTGAACAATGGCATTCATTGATCAGAATCGAAGAGGTTAATTTATTAGAAAGGTTTTGATACAATTTGCTTGATGGTGTGGGACGAAATTGACATCTTCTTCGTGAAATTTAATAAAGGCAAAGCTTCCTCTCTCAATATTTACACCTTTTACGTGACTCTTTTCATAACACACACAATTTTAATTTTAATAACTATTTAGTAGTGAATAATAAATTTAATTGTAATAAATGCTATGATTGTACTAAACTGTGAATTTGAATTAATATTGCAATGAATCTGTTTAACGGGCTCATTTCAACAGGAAATTGAGTAAATTAGTTGAGATACTGAAATAAAAAAGCAACTACACTCATAACTCTTGGATCTTCTCACTTTGTGTGAAAACAATTTTTTTTCATTACTACTTTGCTTAATGCAATACGTATCCCACGTAACAAATATTGGAGTTTTCGAACTTAATTTAGTGGAATAATTTTATGGAGATCGAATAAGCATGCATAATAAATACTACTCCAAAACCGCATTTACGAAATATGAATTTTAGCTCTTAAGACTTCCTTTTTACAAAGAACCGCTCTTCAAATGTAGTCGCTTCAATGGTTCTCGAAAAGAGAGCTCTCCTAAACGTTTTAAGAATATATCTGGTCTTTACTAAAGTGGAACTGGTTGAACATTCTGAAAACAAAAACGCGTTTATTCAAGAGTTGAAGGAAATTTTTCAAGCTTTGGAGAAGTTGAAGAGAACTTGGAAATCCGGAGTAGTTGTGTGTCTGAAATGTACTTTCAGATTGCGGTTGTTAATATATTTAGCTTAACGCTGAGAAAAGCTAATTTTACATGAAGACAGTTTTTGAACTATATGAAAGAAATGTTACTGTAAGTTTCATCTTGAAATGTTGTGTTTTCTATTCAGTAAATGAAGCAAATGCAATTGTGAAAGCGTTGAAGTTGTTCCTTATTTTATGACTGACAAAAGTGGGTTCAAAGAGGTCATTTCTGTTGGGAAATACTTTTTATGCTTAAATGTAATGAAATGGTTATAAATTGTTGTTTCATTATGTAATTTTCGTTGAGTATCGTTGTACCTCAAAAATTCATTAATATAAATTATGTTTTAATGAGACAAGACTTAAGTGAAACCCTCGACGAAATTCTCCGTCAAAATCGAAAAAGGTCTTGTTAAAAGGCATATAAAACTTAGATTTTTACATAAACCCTTTAACTTTAGGTCATCGTCAGTTATTTTCAGAAATAATGTAGGTAACTCTTGATGGCAAATAAAAACACAACTTTATAAAGAGGTGAATTGAAACTTAACTCTTTTTTAATTCACCGAGAAATATTTAAAATAATGCGAAGTTTAGTCACATTCTCATTGGTCTCGTGACTCAAGTAATGAAAGATAGAGGTTTTTGTATTGTGAAAAACATCGAACGTTTGCCTCAAAGGAAGAAAACATTAAACAATTTCACTTAAAATTTTGAGAGAAAGTTTGGAATAAATAATTCTTAAACAAAAATAACGGAGATGGGATTTTTGGTAAGAGAAAACGTTGCTTATTGTAAAATGTTGGTGGCTGGAATGTTTTTCAAATAATGTTATTAAAGAAATGCACAATGAAAACTAGTTTCTCTTTCGTATCCTAGCATCGCAATAAATGTTGCTGTGATTGCTTTTTATCATAAAAATATCTTCATTTTACATTAATCCTTTTGAAGTATGAGAAAATTTCTTATTTCACTCTACAGAACATCTGTTGGTAGTAATTACGGTGATTGTTATTTAATGGGTTGTCTTAGTAAAGGAAATGAAGTCAAAATGGCTGGATGAATTATATTCTATTTTACTTCACTCGTGCATAATGCATGTGTTCGAAGATTAAAACTGAAAAAACGTGGAAGAGAGCTGTTTGAAGAGGACTATGATACGATGGAGTTATGCGAGTCCAAAAACATATCGCAAAAAATGAATAATGCATCGAGCAAAGGAATTCATGATGGTATAAAAGAGAAGGATGAGAGCGGTGGAAAGGGCTCTAATGACCTTGACGTTGGCGAGCACTAAAGTCCCAAGGAAAAAAAGAGAGCGGTAGAGCGAGACAGCTCAGAAAATTAAGAGGCAGTCATCTACAAGGCAGCGGAGGGACATTGAATTCGGATACCTCGTACGTTCCGCTTTGATTGTATTCGGTCTTATTGTGCGATATCTCTACTGGATCCATTTCTGTGGCTTCGAGACGCCATTTCGCCTAAGACCAGAGGTTGGAGGGTCGAAAAGGGTTTCGCGGAGGGTCGGCTCCGAGGGTGAGGGAAGCGATGGCTATCGCTTGAAAGGCTGTCACTGGGAGGGGACTCGTGGGTGGGCTGTAAGCCCAGGAAAGTGATCCGACCAGGATAGAGGCAGCCGCTTAGAACCATTCATGCATATTGATTGGTGGAAGCGGGGGTTGTCGAGCGCCACCGTGCTTCGCAGAGGAAGCGAGCGAAGCGCTGCAGGACGGCAGAGGGGGCTGAGGCGAGCCGATAAGACGTGACGAAGTGCGGTGCTGCCACCGTCGCCGGGGGGTGGGGGGTAGTGGAGTCCTGTAGTCGGCCGGATGCAGATGACGATGACTTGCCTGCTCGCGCGCAACGGACCCTCGAGCTGCATCCGAGGGCAAGCGACGCTGTTGCCGCCGTTGGCAATGAGAATGGCGTGAAATTGATCGTCCATCGACGACGTCTCCCTCCTTCACTTTCCCTTCTGGTGACGACACGACTTATTTAACTGTTACCAGTCGCGTAGCCACGATCGATCAGTCAGACGGTTTAAAGCAGGAGAGGAGAAAATGTTTATATATCGAAGCAATTTACGCAAAAATTGATGGTAATTTTTCGTTTGAAGTGAGTGACAAATCACCAAAATTTATTATATTTTGTAAGAGTTCGTACAAGAGTAATAATGATGAAGTAACTTTGGGCGAAATGAAAATAGTCAGGCCGTAAATTGAATCTGAAACCACTTCTCCTAAGACCCCGGATTTGTATCAATTTTATTCTTGAAATTAGCTCAAAATACTAACTTTTTGGTATGAATAATTGTAAATGAATATGTATGAATAATGAAATTGTATGTTTAATTGTAAATTCGATTCTGAAATTTGTATTTCCCTCAATGCATCAAAACGTTGTTTTGTACGATTATTTACGCATTCATAAATATTGTTTCTTAGTTTGTGATCCCCCGCTCCTTAGCTCATAGTCTGTTGCAATGGATAATACATCAGGTCTGCTAAGCTCAGAAGCAGAAAGTTCAGACCTCATGTATTGAGAAGTGAGTGTTCGTTACAGAATTGCTTAGCACTCATGGTATGACACAATATCACCCATATCATTGTATTCTCAAATTGAGCTCTTTTTCTGCTATCCCTGATACACTAGTCTCGATTGAATACGTGAGAAATCTGACGTCAATTTTGAAATAGGTAAAATACATCTTGAAGTTCAAGCGTATCTTTTCTTATTGAGAAAGGATGGTCAGGGTTCAGTGGTAATAATTTCATGCCTGGCGCTCATATACAGTTATACCTTCCTCTCCCTTTCAACAAATGCGTCCCGTTTTATAAATCTATAAATTTTTCCTCTCTATTTTAATTAATGGAGGTATTAAATTCGAAGTAAAACCTTTCACTTATTTTCTCACTTATCTTTTCATAGTATTAAATGTTACCCTTCCAAATAATTAACTGATACCTGAAAGTAATAGAGAAGACATTTTTATTCATGTTATTTAAATCTGAAAACTTCGTTACCTCATATTTTGGTATTTATGCTCTGAATATAAGTTCTTCTTGTCCCAACTCATCTTCTTGTCCCAACTCATCGATCGGGATAGTAGTAAATTTAATAATAATAATAAATTTATTGTCAAAAAACAGTACAAACTGCGTATGACCACGTGGAGGGGGAAAAAAACTAGTTTACTCTCCGGAAGCAAGCAAGGGACCATCCCATCAATTCCGATCAAGGGCCCTAAGGCAGAGGCGGATTCAAAAATTTCAGCAAAAGTTCCTAGATAAGATAAAAAGTTAGCTGCGAGTAATAATACATATATTATGTCAATATGTTTGTAATTTAACGTACATATGTTTGTAATTTAACGCAAATATGTTTGTAAATTTACATGTACAAGTTATTATCGTACTATAGATTATTCTGAGTATAGTGTTTAAAAATCATAAGAATTGAAATAACACTAAATTCACGATTTATTGTTACAATGAACACGCCCCTAGACAAGCCTAGAGAACCTGTNCTGTATGATAAATCCGCCTCTACCAGAAGGAAAAACGGAGAAAAACCCGGGCCAGGATGGGGCTACAGAATTTATGTACACAACCGTGCCAAAGTTGAGTACACATAAAACTAAATTAATATGAGCCAAACGGCAACACAATCATGCAAGAAAATAGTTTTTGAAATTGTTATAAGTTGTTTAAAAAGTACTACAATGGCGTGATAAAGTACAAGACGAATTTAACTTTTATTAAAATCAATAAATTCTTTTACTTTGTAGAAGCACTGGTGCAGGAGGTAGTTTTTAACCGCGGATT
>NNCF01126994.1:509771-610390 GCA_002313205.1 Laupala kohalensis | reverse complement strand
AAGAAGTTAGCCATTGATGTGGAAGTCCACGAATGCCTAAAGAATGCAATTTTGAAAGGAGAATTCCGTGATCGATGACATCGAAAGCTTTGGATAAGTCAAGAAAAACACCCTGAGGATTTTCTCCACGGTCAAGAGATGTGGTAACTTCGTTTAAGAAGGAAAATATGGCGCTTGTAGTGGAAAAGGATTTCCTAAAACCGTGTTGATCATCAGAGAGAATGTTATTTTTTGATAAAAAATCTAGAAGACGCTTATAGAATAATTTTTCTAGGATTTTTGAGAAAGTGGGTAGTAGAGATATTGGTAGTAGAAAGTGGGTAGTAGAAATATTGGTAGTAATAAAATGTCTCAAAAGTCAATCTATCCCTATACAGGCCCCGAAGGTGCCCAAGGGGTTCTCATTTCCTTCTATAATTTTATTTCATATATTTAGTATTTACGTATTTCATATATTCCTTAGATTCTTTTGAAGTATATTCCAAAAATGATTCCCGAATTTGATGTATACAAATTAATTTTTACAGTGTGTGTGGGAAAAAGTCAAGGCCTCCGGAAAGAAAGTTAATAATACAGTAGAACCCCCTTTTAACCGGTCTGGTCGGGACCGAGACTCTGACCGGTTAATCCGAGGTTCTTGTGAAAATTCGATTTTCGTTCATAAAGAGCATATAATTTCATCAGTTATCAGGAATAAAAAAAGCGAATTAAACGTCATTTTATATCACTCCATGTACATACATACATAAAAGAACACGAAACAATTGATTTATAGTAAAATACTTTAATGTAAAAGGGTAATTGAACTGCAAACACCCTCCACCGTTCTACCCATCACAACACAAACATCTTGCACACCTAACGTCGCGTCACCCCGTTTTACTTTCCAAAGAACATTCCAGCAAACAATTAATGTTTGAGTCACTGCATGACAGTTATTATTCCCTCAAAGAGGCAAACTACCGCTTCACGGCATAAGCTGGTTAATATGAGGACCGGTTGATCTGAGACCGGTAAATTTGTACATGCCATAATAGCAATCGAATTTCTCTAATTTGACGTATGTAATGTATATAAGATTCTCATAATATTTATTTCTTTTTTCATCGATATCCTACAATAATTCAGTATAGAAAAGAAATAATTGAATATTCAAGGACTGTGTTGTCTCATAATATTCTTATAATATTCTTTTTAGTTTAGCCATCTCTCTCGATAAAAATAATGCATAAGAGTTGCAGTTGCAAGAATAAGATATCGAGCAAAGGAAACATAAGATAACTTTAGTTAAATAAAAGTGATGGTGAGTCGGGGTCGAACCAAGGTTCTCCACTAATCGCGGGGGTTTTATCCGTTGTGAAGCAGGTTTTTATCCGGTTTCGATTTTCTGCTCGTTGCCGGTTAATCTTGGCCTTCGTTATCCCATATAAACTCCACGTTCACATACGGGAAAGAAATATATCCATAATCAACCATCATACTTACGTAACGTATGTAAAAATTAGAGCGATGGCAATTTTATTAATTCCTTCATGGTTTAGTTATTGGCATTGAATTTTACAATAACCAATGTCGGTCTCCTGGGTTATTTACCTGTTGAATATTATAAAACTGACTAACTGTTGTACGTTAAATAGAAAGTTATTACTTCCATCAATTCTAATTTTAAGTGGTCAAGTTACGATCAAACGTTAAATGAAATAAAATCCACACTTTCTATGTTAACAATTGTTTTATCATAATTACAATCTATTAGCAGGAAACCAAAGGAAGAATTTAAGCTAATCGCTCCCCAAGAAGCGAGGTCAGAGTATGATTGTGCCGTACGGAAGGTATTTGACGCGGCGACGCTTAATTTTATCTCGACCGCCTATTTTGTCAAAGGTAGATAGATAGGTTCTAAGCATAGCGTAACAAAAATCCACGATATTAGTACATACATCTTCGAATACTATACTACAATTGGTATGTAGTACTTCTTGCAGTTTCTTGTTTATTGATTTGCTGAAATGTTCTCCGATGTTCTGTGAAGTCCTGCAAAGTTATTCGGTTTTTAATTTAATGAAACTCTGTGTGGATGACATTTCTGAAACGCGTGACATTTTGACAGGAAAATCTCTCGTTTATTATAGAATGAGCAATTTGTTAGAATATGTGAAGGGAACAAATCAATCATGGATTTTTATTAGATGAAATAAACTTCAAAAGCAACAGTTATTATGGGTGAGAATTTCAAGTACGCTTCATTGAACTGTAAATAAGTGAGAAGTATTTCGTAAACTTACTACGAAGGGGAACCATTAGCGTATTAAAGATGAACGAATTGCACTTGAAGGGAATATAAATAGCCCAAATCACCCAAATTATTTGGAATTTCAAAAATATATGTGATCCACGATTTTTTCATGGCTAGTGAATAGCGTGAAATTTATTTTATAAATAATGATTCAAATTATAAATTATTAGTAACAAATGATCGAAATATTTTATGGTACCGCATAAATTTGTCTTTCTTGTTTCGACTAACCAAAAAATTGTCCCTAAAAAGGTCTTATGATAATTTCCACCTTCTCTTATATACTCGGAAAAAATGTTTTAAATCGTATGATGAGAGGTTTTTTTTCTGTAATTACTATTCATTTTGAACGCCCAATAACCGTAAATTCAAAACAAGTCTGAGAAGACGAGAATAAAAAAGTGCTTGAAGGAATAGGCAACTTCTGAATTGAGATTCTGCTGCAGATGATTGTGTGAAATAGAAAATTTTAATTGATTCAACATCAATTTTAAATTTTATCTAGGAGGAAAACCCATATTTTAGTTACTACATACAATAAAAAATAATATTCCTTTTTATCCGTAATTAACTACATTGAAAACATGCATAAGCGTCTATATGTAGTATGAATGAATTATAGTACCATATTATGCAAGAGCAATGTCAGTCACGGCGTGGAGAATTCCGCCGCAGCTTCTTCCTAGACATCACGTAAATGAATACAGAGAAGCCGATGTAGCCCTATTCAAATGAAATGGTGATGGTGGGGAGGAGAAATTACATTAGTTCTTCTCCTTCTGCTTGGTATTCGTCTCCTCCGTCGTGCTTCATGGGATCGGAGGTCATTTGTTGACGTTATTCAGTTGACGGCGTTTTGATAGCTGTGGAGGAATTACAGAGGCAAAAAGTGCACAGCGCCCGAGAATGGATCTTTCCTCACCGTTGAGTGAGGCAGTCAGCTCCTTTGATGGCAGCTGCGAAGCATTTCGCGCTGTTATCCTAGGCCCATATTTGCAAGCTTAAAAATATTCGTTAATTTAAGAGAATATTTGTATTCCTCGAAACCGAATTTTACTTGCGTGTATTGTNTATATATATATATATATATATATATATATATATATACGAGAGTAGTGCCCAAAACATGAAAGAAATACATCTTCCAGTCACATCAAAAATTGGAATTTTGTGGAGGATTTTTTTGCCTATGAATTCTAGTTTTGCAACAAATAGTCAAATGAGAAAATCAGTCTTATTTAGAAACATGACTGTTTTGAAAACTTCCAAATTTCCAAATTTTGAAGTATTTATGGTTTAGAAGCTAAATGAAGAAACCCGTGAGTTGATTCTTAATTTCTGAACTGTAGTCGAAAAATCACGAACATTTTTCAAAGAAACCCGCAATAGCAAACCTGCGTTGTATTTGATATTCTCTTTACAAAATTACATTTCTTTTTCTTTAAAAAACTTTTTAAAAAATACCAAATTACGCTGCGGGTAAAGTATTTTATTCGCGTATTTTGAGGAAATATGTAGCCAAAAATTCAGAGATATTAAACATTTTGTGAATTAATTGTGGAAATAAAACTGACTATTCCTTGATTATATCTTTTGGATGTTCATTTATCTCAGCGTGTAAAATATTTGAAGAAATTAGTGCTTGCTCCAATTTGTTACTTCATGGGAAGAGAAAAGATCCGAAATAATGGTAGAAGTGGCTTGGGTAATTAGTATTTATGTAATAAAATGTCTGTCACCAGCTCGTCACCGACCAATATTTGAAGTATTCATAAGAGCCGTTCATAAATTATGTTCCGTACCCCAGGGGCCGCGGGGTTGATATAGTTACACCACCTTACGGTGGGGTAGGGGATGTTAGTTTTCGTGATTCACGAAGTTTTAAAATTATAGAGGGCATATTTCATAGGGTGCTTTTAACCTTAAAGATTGAGAATGTAAACTTTGTACTCAACCGTTAACTGAGAATACAGGGCAAAGAACGAATACTTACATCAACGCTTCAAAATTTGTCCCCTACACTCTCATCTAAAAAATCGTTAAAAATTGTAACTTCTATATTGCTATCAAATATTTTATATACTTTTGTCATATATCTTAAATTATTTTACTTTCTTAACTATTTCACAATTTACATTCATAATGACTGAAAACTTTAACAACAAAAGTATTTATACGAATGAAAAATACATTAATATTTAACAGTAATACTGAATATATTATCGATTATTTTATACACCACATTTTAGTTATTCATTTGGTCGTTTTACTTGTTTATTATCTGGGTTTGTTCCAGTTACGGAATTTACACCACGAAGGAAAAAGAAATACGGCCATCACGTGGAGAAAGTACTTCATTTGCATGTCAAAGAGTTCAAAACCGTGAAAAAACATCTGAGGAAACGCGGCATTTTCTCATTTGTTGCTCTGAAGTAAAACAAACTCACGATCGTCAGTTTTCCTAATGAGGCGCTAGAGCTCTCTAATCAGTCGTAATTCCGGAATTTCTACGAAAAATATTTCGATAGAGTGAATATAAAGCGCTAATACCATTCAAAAGTTTTAGTTCCTTTGTTTTGCATAGAAAGGTCGTTCAGCTGCATTCATCTCCAAACCGAGAGAGAAGATATTCATTGAAATATCTCCACCATTTTCGATCCGTCTATGACGTCATGAATTACAAATGTACTAGCTGAACCCGTGCCAATTATTCGCGCTTTCAGTTAAAGAATGTAAATCTATTAACAGAGTTTTAGAAAATTAAATTTATATACTTTTTACAACAAAAATAATTATATATGAAAATCTTTCACGATACAAATAAATAGAATAACTGAACACGAGTATACACTAATGAAAAATGTGGAATTATATTACAAGTACTCAACGATTGCCTAATAAAACTATCATATATTTCAAATAAAAAATAAATTGCACTTATTTACTGAGAGATAAAAACACTTCAATTACTGTTGTACTGTATAGTAACATTTCGTACTCTGTGAGCAACATAAATAGCGCCGATGAAGCCAAGTATATCACATACTTGTCGTCTGATGATAATGCTCTCTAGTGGTTAGGTAGACTAACAACAGTAGTGCTCAGAATTCTAATCAATGCCACCTTGATACATTAGGCCTTCGCATTGTGAAAAACAAGTGAAGGTCGTTTACTAACAGTGAGCACAACAGTCACAGGAGTCTCTGTGTTGTGATCAACTGAAGAGTGAATTTGCGAGCGATTCGTTGCATTATTTGTCGAGTTTTTGCACTGTTCTTGGGAGAAGTGATGAAATAAGATTCGTTTTCCTTGTCGTCGTGTATTACGTCATTTTATTTATATTGAAAAATCGCTATATAGACGTTGTTATACCGCCTATAGAAGTAAATACCCAACCGGTACAAGTTTTATATTTTCCCAAAGAAGAGAGTTTATTACAAAATTGAGAACAGCTATTCCTCGGAAGAATTTAACAATAAAAACCACGAAGGAAACTGATTGACTATCTTGTATGATGATAGTATGAAGATTCGACAAAAAATAGTGCACAAAACTCTGACATGCTTAAATAAACATTTCTTCGTTGATACCACTATGTTTCATAAACTTACCCTGGCTGTTTGTGCGTTTTTCGAGTTTCAGTTAATTTCCGATGGTTCCTATGGTGATTGACAGAGAGAATGAATGTCATAATGAGCTAAAATTAGAAAAATAGACATTGTTGAATACGATCCCATTCTTATTAGTGCGTATTAGGATTTGCAATTTTCGGGGATATTGGTGCCAAAGAATTTTAAAGAAAACCAAATGTGAGATACGTAAAGAAATTCAGGTATGGAACGAAATTTTGTCCGACCAAGATATATATTCATAAACAGAGAATGTGGGTAGGGGAAAACCGTTTTCTTCCTGTGATGTTATAAAAATAATTATTGTCGTTAATGTAACTGTAGAGAAAATAAGTTATGAAAAGTTTCAAACTAAAGAGAACAAGTTTCACGTTTAGTCTTAAATTAAATTCTCTTCTTATAAGAAGTAGTTCATTTATAAATGAACTACTTTGTGATAATGAGTGTCGTAACATGAAATACAATTTATTGTGTCTCCCTGATATTCATTTTACAGCAGACTGAGTAGATTTGGGAGTCAGTCAGGATGTTGAGGTGTGATGAGAAATCCCCAACTCACTGGATATCGAGCCCCGGCCACTCAGCGCTCTACCCACTAAGCCATGCTGACTCCTATTATCAGTGTTACCTTCTTCTATTATTAAATTACATTTCGGGCAAACAAATATCGTTCTCTGTTTAGTCACATTAACATTATTGCGCCTCTGTTTTCTTTATACGATTTATATTACCACATATTTTCTTCTTGAAAAAAAAGTGAGAAATTATTTAAGTCCTTATACTCGTACCTATAATGATTGTAATCCTACTAAACGAAAATTTTTTTTCGAAACTCAGAAGTCGGGGCTTTTGTCCACAATATTATACAGGGCGGTAGTGAGGAGGGCTACACTAGAGTGCCTACTCCGCACAGGGTAATAATGAGCGAGAAGGTCCCATCTCCTGGGACCGTTGATCACGTTTTCCTTTGCGGCAGGGCAGCAAAACGATAGAAGCGCTACCTCGTAGGTAATTTATGAACATCTTCATATTCTCTCGATATACAATGTAAAATAAGAATATTTTTATGCATGATTACATTAAAAAACATGTATTTTATAAATACGTACTTTAAATATGAAATGGTTAAAATTTAAGTACTGGCACATGAAAAAAAAGAAACCAACGTTCCTACTTTGTTTATCAAATGTACAAAACTACAAAAACGAGAGTTTCTTACTTATTGCATATTTAAATTTTATTTTACCTTGATTAATGTAAAGTTTTATATAACGTAAGTCACTTAATCTCTATGGCATTGCATTCAGATCTACATCAAAAATTTGTAATTTTTATATCATTCTTTAACAAGTTGGACATAATGCAAATCTCATATGATGTGTATTTCTTTGGAAAAACAGGGACGACACCTCGAGTTTCTCTCTAATTCGTTCGTTTCTTTTCTCAATATCCTACCAAGTTTATTGACGATTTGGTAAAAAATTGTGACCAGTATCTAAAGTAACTTGAATAGTTTTATAATTAATTCACTGCGCTGGTATGAGTTAATTCTAATATTGAGATTAATTCACTGAACTGAATTCATACTAATATTGAGAAATTAAATACAGATTGTTGCAAGTCATCCTTTGATGCGACAGGAAAAACATTAAATTTTTGACTGGTGTAATCTTCCGAAACTAATCACAATTATAACTATAGACAGACAACACACGAGTTTGTCAGTGTAAGAAAGGACTACTAAATCCAAGTACGTCGAAGTAGTCAACAGTTTTTCCAGAGAGCAACTGCAAAAGCAGCATTCCCTTCCTTTCGTCCGGACACAAAACTGGTATTTGCATTAACTTCCTTTGTCAATTAGGAATCAAAGTGCGGCGTTTGCTTTTGTGGGCAACCTGATCATTTAATAAGAACTCCTTGAGCAACCTACGCCTTATAAAAAATGGAGAAGTCATTGCCCTCTTTCGCAAGTGTTACCGATAATTAAACATAAATTATGGGGAGTCGAAACCATTATTGAGGCACGACATATGAATGAAATATGACCTTCAAGTCTAAAATGAATAGCAGTGTGTCCTCTCACCCTCATTTACTTTGTGTTTACGTCAGTGAGAGTATTTTATATTTATGCAAACTATTTTTAAACATACCACACAACTCACAGTTTCAGGATAAAAAATAAAAGTTCTTACTGGTGTACTTTATGATTTTAGTATGTTGAGAGACGATTTGAATTTCTAAACTCTCATTTTACGGTATGATAGAAATCCCAACTAACAGAATGAATGGCAAATAACAAGAATCTCATGCTTACTTGCACAGTGAGAGTAGCAGTTTCATTTCCATTCTGATCCAGAGTCACATAGCGCGGGGTTTGCAAACAAGAAAAAGATTGTTTGTTTATCCTTGATGTATATCTATCAGGGTAGCAGATTCGATATGAAATGAGAAACTGGAAGAATATTCGTGCTATGAATTCAAATAAAGTCGTACGTCGGAAAATGAATCGCATTTCTGGAAAGTCCATGAGAAATCCACAGTAAATTAGAATTTAATTTTAAAAGCTGCGTTCCCGGGAATGAAATCATACATTCGTGGCACATCTTCCTTGATTTGCATACTTGCAGATGATACATACATACTTGCAAATTTCCACTTCAAAGAAATATCCTTTGAGAAGTTCTACCATGTACTCGTTTAATTAAACTGGAGATACATTATCTTCGCAAGTTACGGTACAAATGTGCAATTGCAATGTTTGTGGTATGGAACTGAAAATTATTTATCCAAGATTCCTTCATTCAAATGAATCCTAATCGTTGTACTCGTAAAATTCATAAAGATAAGGTTACATATGCAAATACCAAAGTTGTTTTTGTCCTATAGTTTTTGTGATACATTAAGAGATCATTAGTTTACCAAATTTACCTCGATAAAGGACATATATTCAATAAGGGGAAACAGGTTTCACCTTTCTTACTATATTATCGTTGTTTGTTATCTTCATTTACAGTGGAAGTTTCGAGCATATGGATTACTAAATCTTAAGAAAAAATGTAACACGAGAGTATAACTGGCATAATGATCCGTCTGTCAATGCGATTGAAATGTCTAAAACTTTATAGCATCTGTCACGTCAAAAACTTCATTTTCTCAGCCTTTTTCCATTGCATATCTTTCTCTGTAGCTCAAAATGTATTTTATCTCTAACTTAAAACCAATTTCGTTAAGTGCACAACAAACCAAGTACCGCAATCAGTAATTTTATCCTTCGAGAAAATTAAGATTAAATTTTCACTTACTTTGTGTATGGTGGTTCACTGGGAAACCATAACACTGTTGGAAGATGGAATGAAAAGGTTGAAGTGATGCCATTTGAAATGATTTGATCTAAAAATTATCATGAATTAATTCTAAGAGACGCTCTTGTCTGAAAATTAGATGGAAAATATATACTAAATGAATTTTCTCAGTTACAGACTTAAAAGCAAATTTGATTCAGATCTCTTATAATTGAAATAAATTTTGAACTGACTAATTAATGGGTTATAGATCAGCATTATGTGAATTCCAACTCTTAACTCTGCTATATGACTGTTCCGAATATTGACGTTGAAGGGTAACAAACGGGCGTGAAAATTCATTCATAAAGAAATAATACTAAAATATACTAACTAAATTTGTCCTGTCGAAAGATTAGGCACAGGAAGACCCTGAAAAAAATACGATAAACCGATTCTTTTCGCTCGCCAAAGAACCATTTTTGTCGTGCACAACCAGACGGATAAGTACCGATAGCCGAATCACGCGGCTGAGCTTTGATTTGTCCGACTTCTAGGTATCTTCACCATTCAGGGAGACATGAAAATACTAACGAACAATGCATTAAAGAAAAGGAAGAGCTGATACAGTCAAGTCAAGCAGTAAAACTATATAAGTTCTGCTAACTACCTAATTCATGTTCGGGTCTTCATTCGGTATCTTTGTAGAGGAATGTATGTGAAATGTTAGAACTAAATTTTATGTATTTTTCATTTAAATATTGACCGCGTCAAACCTTACATGGTCTAAATGATCATAATAGAAGTAACGTATAGGAGAAAATTAAATGAAGCATCTCAATTCATTTCAATGTTTTTCTTATTTTGGTGGATACATGGGACATAAATTATTGTCAGAACCACAAAAAATTCACACAAATTTTAATATTATTTCATGCGTGTTTATGTGGATTTCTGTTACATCTTTGCTCGTGAATTTTCATATAGAAAATGCACATTCATTCTACAACTGAAATATTTTAATTTAAACAAACTGAACTATTAAACAAAGACAAAATGGGGTTCGTTTTGCTCACCTCACTATTTTTGTGCTGCAGTAAAGTGCCACAGGTACTAGAAATCACACATTAAAATTTGTTTCGATATTTTAATACCAAAAGCAGAGAAATATAAATTTATTATTAAGGTCTAACAAATGTGTGAAAAATTTTGATTAAAAAAGCGATAGATATTTGTAATTTGTTATATCAACACGATTGTGTACGGGAGAAAGATATTGAGATGATATCACGGCACCAGAAGTGAAACTTACGTCAGCAGTCGGTGACCTTTTACAACAGCAACCGTTTCAGCCTGGAGTTAAAAGATTTTACTTTCCTTTATTATTTTCCCAAGTGTTAGCGGAAAGACGATCTTCTCGATATTTTTTCAGTGTCTTCCACTGTGCCATCGTTAATATTTTGACATACTAATAGGCAATATGATTTACGATTTAAAAAAATCAGAACCACTTTCGACCTGCGCTAGTCAGATATACTTCCCAGAAATATAGATTTTGGACAATTTTACTTTAGTTAGTAAAGATTAAAACAAGTTGAAAGAAAAATTAAAAGTGTTATGACTTATAAAATTTTAAAATAAAATTTGCCAAAGAAAGTTCGACAACTTCGTCAAAATAATTATGTACTAGTTCAAATAAAAGTAAAGTTCGTTTGAAACGTCTATCGTACATCGACGGTCTTGTCGTTTGCGCTAAACATAAATAATAAATAATAAATAAATAAATTTATTGTCAAAAAACAGTACAAACTGCGTATGACCACGTGGAGGAAAAAAAAACTAATTTACTCTCCGGAAGCAAGCAAGGGACCATCCCATCAATTCCGATCAAGGGCCCTAAGGCAGAGGCGGATTCAAAAAATTCAGCAAAAATTCCTAGATAAGATAAAAAGTTAGCTGCGAGTTATAATACTAATAGAATGTCAATATGTTTGTAATTTTAAGCAAAAAATTACATGTAAGTTATTATCGAACTATAGATTATTCTGAGTATAGTGCTTAAAAATTGAAATAACACTAAATTCACGATTTATTGTTACAATAGACCCGCCCCTAGACAAAGCCTAGAGAACCTGTATGATAAATCCGCCTCTACCCGAAGGAAAACCGGAGAAAAACCCGGGCCAGGATGGGGCTACAGAATTTATGTACACAAACGTGCCAATGTTGAGTACACATAAAACTAAATTAATATGAGCCATAAGACAACACAATCATGCAAGAAAATAGTTTTTGAAATTGTTATAAGTTGTTTAAAAAGTACTACAGCAATGGCGTGATAAAGCACAAGACGAATTTAACTTTTGTTAAAATCAATAAATTCTTTTACAGTGTAGAAGCACTGGTGCAGGAGGTAGTTTTTAACCGCGGATTTGAAGATATTCAATTTCATAATATCTTTTATATTCTTGGGCAGGGAATTATATAGAACGATTCCCGAATGGTATGGTCCCTTTTGGCAAAGAGTGGTTGACACTCTAGGGCGATGAATATTACTACTATTGCGTGTATAGTGTTCGTGAACGAGACTGTTTCGTATAAAGCAAGGGTGGCACTTCAGTAATTCGGACTTAACAAACACGACTGTTTCATAAATATAAATGCAGGGAAGTGTTAATATATTTAATTCCTTGAATAAAGGTTTACAAGAGTTTCGGGGGTGAGATTTACAAATTATCCGAACTATCCTCTTCTGAATTCTGAAAGTTTGAATACTCTGACCGGAATTACCCCAGAAGGTAATGCCGTAACGTAAATGGGAGTAAACGTTTGCAAAATATACGCAACGGGAAATACGTGGACTAACTGCGTTAACTAAGATTCGGAATGCGTAACACAATTTGCTTAATTGGGAATTAAGATTGTCAATGTGACAATTCCATTTGAGGTTGTCTTGAATATGGAGACCTAAGAATTTTGTATTTGTAACAGTTTTTAATTGTGTTCCGTTTAAAGAAAGAGAAACCTGGGGTAAAGATTTTGTGATACTATTGTGAAATGACATAGACACTGTTTTGTCAGTGTTTACAATGAGACGATTTGCATGGAACCAAGTCGAAAGGTTAGACAAAACTTTTTGAGCATTGGCGTGTTTACATAGTAAATTAGTGTCATCAGCAAAAAGAACCATTTTGCAATCTGATGTGGATGATGACATGTCGTTCACATACAATAAAAAGAGTATAGGGCCGAGAATTGATCCTTGGGGTACTCCGCAAGTAAGTGGCTTTGTTTCTGAAAGACAACGCTCAAGTATTTTATTTTTAGTATAGGATATTTCTACTTGTTGATATCTATCTTTTAAATAAGAAGTTAGCCATTGATGTGGAAGTCCACGAATGCCTAAAGAATGCAATTTGGTAAGGAGAATTCCGTGATCGATGACATCGAATGCTTTGGATAAGTCAAGAAAAACACCCTGAGGATTTTCTCCACTGTCTAGAGATGTGGTAACATCGTTTAAGAAGGAAAATATGGCGCTTGTAGTGGAAAAGGATTTCCTAAAACCGTGTTGATCGTCAGAGAGAATGTTATATTTTGATAAAAAATCTAGAAGACGCTTATAGAACAATTTTTCTAGGATTTTTGAGAAAGTGGGTAGTAGAGATATTGGTCGGTAATTTCCAATATTAAGTTTGTTTCCTTTCTTGTGTAAAGGTTTCACTTTAGCTCTCTTAAATATATTGGGAAACACCCCTTCCGATAAAGAACTATTAAAAATATTTACGAGTGGATTTAATATAGCGTGGGACGAAGATTTAACAATAAACTCAGGTATATCATCTATGCCTCGTGAAAATTTGTTTTTTAAGGAGCTGATGATTCCCATGACTTCACTGGCGTTAGTTTCGGAAGTGAACATAGAATTGGGTATGTGGGTGGTAATAATTGGAGGACATTGATTTGGATATATTGAGTTCGTTATTTTACCAACTTCTGAGAAGTGAGAATTAAACAAACTTGCGATGTCCTGAGGATTTGACACGATCTTGCCATCGTTTAGTAAAGAAACATTTTCTTCGCGATTTTCAGAAGTTGACATGTAATTGTTAACAATATTCCACATGGCTTTCATCCGGTTGTTCGATTTTAGTACTTGTCGATTGTTTCGATTTTAGAAACTTGCAGCGATGCAGAGAAACGCAAAGTAAGTCGGGGAAGATAATAAGTATTCGCTACATAGTAGCCCGTAGTGGCGTTGTTCGATGCTCCGTACTGACCCAAGTCTCTTCTACCGTTCCCTGCCTTACGGGCGAGCTGTATTGGGCGAGGGAGGTGCATAGTGGAATGGACAAACGGTGTGTCATTGGGCGTCGAGGTGGAAGGTGACGTTGACTAGCCAATGAAATGCAGGATGTGTTTTGAAACGGAATTTAAAGGTGTTTTACAGATTTATTTAATGCGTTTGACTGTTCTGGAGGGAGGCAACAGGTTCAGGGATGCGATAGAACGTAAATTCAGTGTAGTTTTAAGACGTGTAAATTTGTAATCGCTGAAATGACAAAAATGACGGGCATTATTTTAAAAATTGTTGTGGTGCTTGAGGTTGAAGAAAATTTGTTTCCCGACTACTGAGTGAAGGTATGACATTTCTTATTTCAACAACTATATCTGAAGTGTAATGTGATTTCTTAGTAGTCTTAAATTATTCTATTTGATTTAATGGTAATTTTACGCATTATCCTCTAAATTATTTGATAATATATCTTATTATTCTTATTTACGAACCTCTTATCTAACAAAAAACAAACTGAAATAAAATACTAAACACGAGGTTGAGTTTTGTTGAGAAGACGTACTCTTCAATAACACTAGAGATCCAAGAAGTAAACGTTCGACTGGATTCGACGGAGGCGATTTAGATACCGAAGATTTAGGTCCGAATATGCTCGCTCCCAATATTGCCTCGAATATAAGAGGCTTGCACTGCGCATCCTCGGAACGGGCACACATTGTCGTATTCCTCTATGAGGGTGGTGGCAGCGGTGATTGCGGTCGCTGCTCCGGTTGGCTGATCGGTCGAGTGCAACGAGTGTCATGCTATCTGGCGGCGCGACGAGGCAATTCAGATGGCGTCATATTCGCAGTACAAATTAATAGAATGGAACTCAGTCCTCGGATAGCCCGTTCTCTATTTCACATTCGAAAGAAATCTGGATCACCGTGTTGGCAAAATTGGGTCATCGCAAAAGCGAAATACTCTATCTCTCAAATTGAGTTGGTATCAATGATATTACTATTATAATTAGGGAAATAGCTTTAGATGTCATACAGACTGAGGGTACAATAGGAATATGTAATACATAAAAACATACATGTCGTACATTCTAAAAACCGTTTCATTTTATTAGTAAATCAAAATATTAATATTTTATTAATATATTTAATATCAATGTTATATTGAGTAAAATTTTGGTTCTTAATAATCTTTAGCAAGAACGATCCGTGGCGAAGAGGTAGAGCACTCACTTTCTACCAAGTGAAATTTTCCATTTCTGAAGAACCTTGTATCATACAAGTTATGGTAGACACATCGGGTCTGCGGCTGGTTTTCTCTAAAGGTTCCCGCTTCCCCTGCCTTACATTCCACCACAACTATTTAACATCAACATTCGTCTCTCACATCGTTCCTGCCAATTCCTCTCTAACATTTTCTTCCCATTCATCCACGGAGCTTCCTTGGTTCTTCATAGAGCGTCCAAGGGGGATGAATTGTGTCGGAACACTTCCTAGTACAGTCTCCCCATGAGGAACACACGTCAAACGAATACATGAATTATTCATGTGATGCGAAATAAACGAAAATTAATGAAACAAAATTAATAAAAGTTGTCTTCTGAGTTTGAACATTCTCTCGCGTGACGTGTCACGGGTTATCATTCACCCTGTATGTGACACTAGAACGTGGGTTATATACACGGTTCTAGCTTACTAACACAATCGTAGCAATGACGTGGATTTAATGAATGAAATTGCGGAACCAATCGAATAAATTGTGATGAATTTATTACCACTGAGGAAAACGTTTATACAAGCATCCCCAAAAGTCATGGAGATGAAATACCAATTAATCAGCCCTGAAAATATATACTCAAAGCAAATCATGAGACACCCTGAAAAAGTATTCTAAAAATATTACATGCAATTTAAAAGGTACTACTACTAAATAAATAAGATTTTTTAAAATACATTAGTTGAAATTTTACTATTTAAAAATGTAGTGAATGTATCATACCTATGATATCACATCGTTTCATCATTTCGTCTCACAACATTTCTGTTCCGAGCAACGCGCGTTAAAAAAGAATCATTGGAAACCATTGAGGAAATTTTTACATTTTTCTAATACTTTACACGTTATTTGATGAATAAAACTATTGAAGATTCATAATTTATAAACAATGCAATGCCAAATATTCAGAGAGTACGTTGATACTGTATGAATTTGAATTTGGAAACAAATATTGCATTAGGTCCGTTAAAGTAGTTTCTCTTGTGCATTTCTTAGTAATATCGATAGATCATCTTTAATGTAACGCTCCAGAACGAACTCGAGGTGAGAATTCGAAAATGTACATTTTGGAGGGAAAAATTAAAATTTCGCTGTGCCCGTCTATCCCACCTTGCACCCCAATTGAGAGCTGGCTGTCACGGTCAAAAGGTTTTGTCAGCCCTGAGCAATGTTACTTGCTTACGCGATGTGAGGAATGCTGCCCGACAGAACATCGCGCTGACAGGACGAGAATGCTTGGCGGTCCCAACGGGGGTGGGAATGTGTTGCGAAGGTTGACGAGGTGGTGGTGCTCGCGAAACGCATCCATCAAGCAGACGGCTTTGTAATTAAAACCAACCGATGAAATTACTGCGAGCGGTATGAGTAATAAAACGAAATACAACGAGATCCAAATAATGAATCAACACCTCACTGATACATCTCAGGGGTATCCAAGGAGACGAATGAGAAGGGAAACATCCCGTAATTAAAAATGTGAGGTTATACAAGGTAATTCCGGTAATCCGAGAAAATACGAGGTGACCGGACAAATGCGATGTTCTGAAGGTATCTACAAAATATGGTAATTTACTCTTTCGTGTTCTCATGAACCTGGGATATATTTTATTAATTACTTTTAATTTGTCTGATTCCTTCAAGGATTTGTACGATTTTATATTTTTATTTAAGTGTTGAGGATAATTTAATACATTCCATTGTCATTTATTATCTTATTAAGTTTCATTTAAATACACTCGCCTATATCAAACAACATCTATACCAGATATATACCAAGCGACGTCTTATTCGAGTGAAATGATTTTACTAGATCTTTAAGTATTCGAATGTCACGTATAGAACACACTGAATCTCTTAGTGCCATGTACATTTACCAGCATGATTAATACGTTTTTCTCGTAGTTATTATGTTTTTGCAATAATCATGTACTAAAGAAAATGCCATGCGGTAATTTAGTTATTTTATGCGAGGAGTCCATTATGAATATTCACGTTTTTGTGATTAAAATTTGATATTGGTTTAAAAGATAAATTTTACTCTTTTCTTATCGAGAAGATTTTAACCCAATCCCCTGACTATTAAGCACATAAACCTTTACTTTAATGATTTTACTTCATATAACTCCAGTTAAGAACTTTTCATTGACTTTGCCATCCATAACTGCCAATTCCTTATTGTTAGACTAAATTCACTGTTGATGCTTCATTAGCTTATTTTCCACATCTTCTCAACAATTCAATTTTCTCTGTTGCTATTATTGCGAGGAATAAATTCGTATGTTTCTACATTCAGCCAAACATTTATTTCCGTTCTATGACTTTTTGTTTTACTCATTTGTCTTTGAAAATTTTTGCACTTAATATGTTGTGCTTTATGATTATCTTTTACACATATTTCAAGTGCGAATTGCATGTTTTTATGAAGTACGAACCTCGATAGGAAAGTTAATTTTTTATAATTTTTTTATTGTCAAAAAAGCAGTACAACCACGTGTACACTTAAAGCAGTACACCACGTGGAGGACAATGAACTAANTATATATATATATATATATATATATATATATATATATATATATATATATATATATATATATATATATATATATATAATGTGTATTACAACTGAAATGTCATCCAGATATAAAACGACCCATTTAGAAATAAAAAACCAAGAGAGAATTCCTGTATTCAATAACAAGGAAGTCGTGAAATGAAAGATTGTTATAGTGAGTTGTGTAGAGCTGCTTTTTTCTCATTTTGCGTCATGAATAAGAATAAATGCACATTAAACAACGTATAATACACTGTTTTAGTGTGAATTATATTAGTGTGAAGTTCAATGTTACTTATTTTATAACTTTTATGTCAAGTAGTTACACCATTACTCAGTAATAATGGGGTGAAATTCAAGTTCGTCACGAGGCCGCAGTTATCTGATTTGTTATGCTGTAGAAAGTTAATTTTCGTGGAAATTTTCAGCAACAGATCAGTCACCACAGGGCGACGTTCGGGCTATTCATGACCTTTTTGCTGTAACAAAAAAATTACTCTGCGCGGGTTCTCATGAGCAGGACTAGTGTATGCTTCCGCTGGGTTAATAACATAATCAAATAATGATATTATTACATTTTTGTCTTGTGGATTACTTTGACGCACGTTTGTTAATTACGACCATGAATTATTAGTTACCACCATGTTAATTAATTACCACCATGTTAATTAATTTAGTTAATTAATTACCACCATGAAGCACATTTGTTAATTGCGAGTTTGCTTGTATGCTTCTCTCCAAATACGCCAAAATTCTCTGCACCTGAATTAATTATCTTCACTCTCCACTTACGGAGCAGAAGCGTCGGTAATTCACGATTAGCACTCATTTCCAGATGACCAACATACACTTTATTTGTTACCTCGTAACCGAAGGCGTATGCAGAGATAGTGTTACTTCACACTATCATTCACGTTCCAGATTATTGCTATTCATTAAGTCCTTTCTCATTAATAATCAATTAACTATTATATTTACTACGTTTTTTAAAATTCATTTTCACTTTTTTCTACTTTGCTTGAAAATAATCTAATTTACTGTGGCCGCATCGTATCACGTTTCGTCAGATATGAATAATATATCCAAAATTATCTGCGAAAGTCATGTGAGCAGAATTAATTTCGTCAAACACAACCTGCGATACCCCATATTCTCTAGTAAAGGAACCATTAAGAAGATGTTTAAAACCCAACTAATGTTGCAAAAAAACAAAAGAAGTTTTCTACCAATCTAAGAATTCAGCTAACACAATTTAAATGCACAATTTTCAACTTCATACATTATTAAAAAATTCAGAAGAAATAAAACAAACAACATACTACTTTTATGTACATATTTCTTCCGTGTACCCTACACGTGGAGATGATATATGATAACTTTCGGTCCGGTGAAAAGGACGACGAGCCGGGAATCGAACCATGAAATCCTGCATTGATCACAGGGGTTTAACCACCCTGGAGACACATCCTACGTGTGAAACCGGTAATAAAGTGCCCACAGTATTGTGTGTCGCCTGGTTCACTTATCTCCTGTATGGGATATGTCTCAGGTCTTCCGGGATTTAGGTCTGGGTGGAAATGGTGTACAGTTGTGGAAGGCGAACAGGTGGTGTTGTGGTTAACACCCCTGCGATCAAAGCAGGTGTCCCGAGTTCGATTCCCGGCTCGTCGCCGTTTTCACCTCATCAAAAGCACACTACTTTTACTTTGTTTTTTCTCACTGATTACTCTTTTTCATTATTATTACACGTTTTCTATTCTGTTTTATGGATATATTGACGTTCTTAACAAACACATCAGATTTATAATTATTTTAACATATCCTTATCACTTTCTAAATAATTGAAAGTTGTATTTTTCATTTTGCTATCCATACTTTGTTTTACTGAATTTTTTTCATCTTTCTTGTGTTCCTAGATCATAGACCAAGTCGATAACTACTTAAGAATTGCTTGACGATAGCAGACGCATGAAGATACTTCTTCTTGCTAGCATTGTTTGCAGTTCCTCTCGGTAACTGGCTTCATCAATATGAGGTTAAATATATTATTTATCTCGATGTTTGTAGTGCAATGTTCATGATACTTTCACTATAATTAAATACGTCGCGGTTTATGAAATGTTTTACTTTATATTCTCTTTTCATAATAATTATCCCTTCATATTTAAGACAGAATTATGTATATTTTACAACATCCATTATTTGTCATATTTTGGCACATTATATCGAATCTATTGCAGCTGTAAAATTACCTTTTACTCAAGAAAAATTCACGACATCACTGAAAGAAATAGTCGCGCATTAGACTGATCCCTGAATAAGGAAAACGCTTATGAAGGACCGAGTCTTAACTTCACTTTCATTATTTTTGCAATGAGGTTTTCAACTTTTCCCCCCAAGGAACTGTTGTTTACTACTCGCTTCCAATACATGAAATAAGTTTCCGCTCCAATGAACTTTTGATTCCCTGAGCGTAGTTTCACTGTAAAAGATTTGACACGAACTTAGATAATTGCAGTTAACTCGTAGTCGACTTTGTCTGAAGACGTAATAGGTATGCCGATGCAGCACAAAAGTCCACTTCAAGTTAACGCATCAGCTTAGTTGAACTCGGTCAACTTGAGTTGGTTCCCAAGCAAAATTGAAAGCCAGCGAAGCTATTATTGAACTCGACTACAGTCGACTCTGCACCCAAATGGGAAGCAATTCTCACGGCGGTGCTTGGTTTACACGAGTAGCTTTACTTAATTGGTGGGAAGTTCAAATATTTGGACAATATACACACGCTGACGATACAAGTGCTGGCATTTACTTTGTGAAATACTCATTCCATGAATCTGAAACATATTTATATTGCCATTTTATTCCCCATAACTCTAGAATTTGAAACAAGATAAAATGCTTGCAATCTGCCCCTTCTTTAGCTACTTTTCCCAGAATATATTTTTCATTTAAATGTTGAAAAGACACTATATTAAGAAGTTAATTCTTGAACTTTTAGTAACTAGTCTACAACATTCTAGAACCAAGTATTAATTTCCAGAATATTTGTCTCCTCCAAATTATTAACAAAGAATCGCTAATAAATGTACTGCATTTTTAAAAAAATAAGCTTCACAGTTCAAATTAACCCTCGAGCCCCACATTTACAATATTACGTTGAAACGATTGCAAGTTACCATTAATTGCTTTTAAAAGATTTTCTTTTCGGTTTCAATTGAATACACCCACAAACTAAAGTCGAGGAAACTGTGGGAAGCAATCTAGAAACTTCATTCGAAATTAAATGGAATAAAAGTGGTGCAACAGTTATTGTATCAAAATAATCAGTTATAACTCATCTATTATGTTGAAAGGAGATATTTTATATTTCACTTTCAAAGTTTAGTTCTGTATTCCAATTACTTGTAGGCTGCAATTCATTTCTTTCTCATTAACCACATTGCATTGAAGTATTTTGCTTTCATAAATGAAACATCAAATAATTAAACTATAAGTGGATTTAATTTATATGACAATACGAAATATTGTAGTAAATCAGAGCTTTAGCTGCCCTATTTGTTGCAGTGATGCAATGAAGTAAAAATTACCTTGCGATTGAGGTAAATGTTTTTAATTCAATACTAACTGATTTAACACGAGTTAAGTCACGACGGGTACTGCGTTTTTCGCGTAAACAACTGGCTTTGAATTTCCATTGATCTCTATTGAAAACATTTGTCTTATTCAATTGGTTAATCAAACCGCGAATGTTAAGCAGAAAAAAGAAATTTTAACATAGAGAGAAGCTTACCGACAATGAATTGTATTGCGCTCCCATTAAATGTCCAAATGAAGAAAGATAATATGTTCACCATGAATCTCCTCAATGTTCGTTTAATGCTTATTGCATAGTATTTAAAAAAATAACCTTTAAGTATTTCAGTGCTGAAATACGTTAAAAATTTATTTTTAATGTTTTTCCTCTAACCACTTCTATTGTTCTTTTTTTGGCGGGTATTTAAGGTTATTTATCTTAACCTTCACACAAATTTATTCTATATTGTAGTATTATAGTACAACTAGTTGTGCACACAATTAAGGTTGGCGAAGATATAATATGCTCTAAGGCATGTGGTGATTGTCCTAAAAATTAACATATCTAAAAAATCCCAATGAATCTCTTTTTCTCTCGTGTTATTTGGAGTCAATCAATTTTTTATTGTTATGTTTAAATTATAATATTTTTCCTTGTTAGAGTTTTTCAAGAAACCAAATACAAGATTTTTAATGAGCAAAATTTTAGAATATTTATTTATCTCGAGAAAAGTACGTCGTAGACTACTCAAGAGTAAATTGATATGTTGTTGAGAACATCTTATAAACCTTTTAAATATTTCAATAACTAAGGTTTCACCGGCGCACACTCCAATGGTCAGCTATCTAGTGTCACCTCGTCTCTAATGCAAGAAACCTGGTCCATAGCTAGAGTTTTTTATGGGGGGGGGGGTGTCGGGAAAGACTTCTCGACAAAAATTTATTGATGTTGATTAATGACATTCTTTCTTTTAATACTCGTATACTGAATTGTTTACTCCCCAATGTTAATTAGGTAACAAATGGAGAAATATCTGGATCAAAGTAATAAACGGGTGATACAAATTAAAATTGTATAAAATACATTTTGATCTATTCTCTTATTAAAGTGACGAAAAAGAGTTTACAACTTCATACTATTTGTACGATTTTTTTGATCCGACTGCTTTGAACATGCATCATTTATTGTTATAAAATAACAATTTAAGAAAAACCTTTACAAATACCAGTAAATGATACGTACTTGGAGTTCTTTTACGTTGTTAATGTATTAAATCCAGGGTTGATAAATGTTTTCTCAATAGACGTTTTTCAGTTTGAATGCGCACATTTAATTTTCTAGATTTTTTTAAATTTCATGTTTGCAATTTTTTTTCTTATTTGTGTGTTTTATCCAAACGTCCCTTCGTTTTCGAGAATCCACAGAAATAATGGATCTACAAATCCTACTCATCTAAGCATGTTATAATTGAGGAACTGTTTTAGCATGGTTATTTTTCCGACTAGGATCATTATAGTACTGTTTCATCGTAGACCAAACTTATAATTCGAAAGACCCGATTACTTGATTTTTATAAGGAATGACGAGACCTTCTGAAGTACAACGAATAATAAATGTAATGTTTCCATCAATTTACTTGTTATGCCTTAATACAAGGAAACAAATAGATGAGACTTGGCCACATATTTCGGAATCTGAAAGTGTACCAACGAATAGTATGACCAGCAATGACAATGCAATGTCATTAAGTTACTGAAATTGATACATACGTAATTTTCATTCGCTTCAAAGACACGTGGTCACCCGGATTTTTATATTAAAATGTGCTAGTATCAAATCGACTTCTATAGAAGTTATTAAAAATATTTTTCAGAAATATTCTAATATATACACGGTTTCCACCATGAAATTGGTTTGTATTTCTTGAGGAGGTCAATTTTGATATCAACCGAATCTGAAGCTTTCCATGCACATTAAATTCTGAACATCTCTGCTTTTACCGAAATGCGTTCTCTTTAGACCTCTTCGCTTATTTTACGGAAACTTGGAGCAGCACCGCTAGCAGCTCATTTGGGCAGCTTCTCGCTCTCGAGTTGAGTGCACACGAAACGAGCCCTCTCGGTCGATCTGGAGGGTCGGACTCCCTTGATGTACTCCACGTCCCTGTGACCCAGCTTTTCCACGGACCCTTTCCCTTATGTCGCGGCAAGCTGTTAGTAGACGACCTATTTAGAGCGTTCTCAAGGGTGATGAATTGATGAGTCCGTATGCCATTTAATGACCATATGCAGAGGAAAATACAAAAATCTTGTCTGAGATTACTTTCAGAGTGCGTGTGGGAGGTTAGAACCAGGGATAATAATTTATACAACTATTTTAGAAATAACTTTCAAATATCATTATCAGTTGCAAATTTACTCACTTAATAACTTCATAGAAACCAGTTTCATAAATAATTTATCAATATGTAGTCAAGATCGTGTTCTCTTCCATAAATTTATGAAATATAGCTTAACATCAAAATAGTATATGTAGAGTTGGAAGATTACCTTATAATGAAGTGAAACTGATTATTTTTTAAATTTTCTTCCGTTGACTTCTGGGGGAAAATGTATTTATATACATCAATCCGAATCACGGAGAAAAAAATTTAAACATCAATGTGGAAGAATTAATTTTCTTTTTACATGTCATAATGTGGTTTTATTTATCCCAAGAATTAAAATATGAACCGTCTTAAATTAATCAAAAGAATATCAACGTGCATTTTCTACTATTCGAATACAATTCGGAGGTTTTCCTTGAAGTTCAACTTTGCAGGCGAGTTAATCAGTTTCTCACACATTGTAGGGGTCACTTTCAATTTCTTGTAAAACTAATGCAATCTCTCTACCTTAGAATTCTATCAATATTTTAATTTTCCTAATATGAATCCGTACACAATACACCCATTCAATATTCTCGAGAGTATATTCGTTAACCATTATGTATTCATGAAATATTTTGTTAATCATGCCCTTCTGCAAAAATTACCCATTTATTATTGTAACGTCGGCGCCAGGACACGCCAGCAACTTGCAAAATATTAATAGCTCTTTGTATTTTCTAAGCAGGATGCTGTTAAGAATATGACAATAAGTGGCCGGTCCGCGCTAAGACGGACGTGCGACGAGTTTTCTGTGTGAAGGCATTGTTCAAATAAACCCTTTTCATCTTAAGGAAAGTTTGTACCAGTGTATTCAAAGACTAATTCCACGAAGAAAAGAAAGAAACTAAACAGGTGTTTGCGAAGCGCCGGGGTGACGCGCATAGCGATTCGTCCTCTACGGCGCGTCCTCTGCATTCCTAGAAGGGGACACCACAGAAGTGCCTGCACGGTGGTGGCGAAGGCGTGGTCATTCGCTGATCACGTGACGTCTGGTACAATATATATTGAGAGGCGTGCACCTCCTCGGCGACTTTTTACAAAGGAACGTAGAGAGATCCGTCAGCACGGAAAANAGAGATCCGTCAGCACGGACAAGTGACTGTACTAAGTTTTGGTCGTGAAGACCAGTTTGTTTTGTTAAGGCTGCTGCGGTAGACTTAATGAATTCATTACTAGGTGCGAGGGGCGTAACTAGTTTCAGTTAGTTGTTGGGTGAAAACAACTTATCTTTTCGAAAGAACCGATAACCTGAGGGTTTATTAAAATTTAGTTCTCTTCAACTATATTTTACAAAGTATAAGCGATATCTCTTACAGCATTATTTGTCTAATCAACGATTATTAGATGTATTGATGATTTTGGGAGTTTGTGTCTGTAAACAATTCAGATTTCATGTAATTTGTAATAAATCATTATTTATTATTATTACACGTGACATAGAAATCTCCTAGATTGCGGTGAACCTCACCGCTAGGTAACAGATTAAACATGTTACGTCGAATGAAAATGGGAGACGAGACCGGGGATCGAACCCGGGACCTTGAGCTTTGCGCGCTCATGCGCCTACCGACTGCGCCATCCCGCTCGCTACCCGTGCCCGTCTACCATTCTCATTCAACTTGTGAAACCCAAAGACCTCTGAGGTGGCCTCGTAGAGGCTAAACTCCTCATCTGAGGCGACTCCCTTAGGAAGTACTTTATTTGGGTAGTATTTTCCATTTCTGGTTCACAAACATAGAAATCTCTTAGATTGCGGTGAACCTCACCGCTAGGTAACAGATTAAACATGTTACGTCGAATGAAAATGGGAGACGAGACCGGGGATCGAACCCGGGACCTTGAGCTTTGCGCGCTCATGCGCCTACCGACTGCGCCATCCCGCTCGCTACTATCCCAATGTAGATCATTGCTTATAATATTGAAGTGTTTCCTTAAACGCTTTAATACAAGCTCACAATTAAAGTCATCACAGTGTCAATAATTGTGTCACCTATCTAACGCTCAACGAATTATGAAAATAAGTATGCTTTTCTAAGATTAGATTATATCTATTGTTAAAAAATCTGCTTTCCTCAATTTTTACACACATTTCACATTCAAGAATTTAGATGAATTGCCATATTTTGGCACCATACTTGTGAACATCATATTCCGAAGCGCAAAACAAGGAAACTTGTTAACAACCCCACGACACGAGGGAATTGTGCATGATTACGAATTGTTTCCAGGAATAGCAGTTCTAAAAGCTGTGCTCGCATGCCTGCAAGTTCTCCGCTGCTTCGTATGTGTCGTTCCAAGCCACTCGATTGAGTAGTTGCATCACTATTAATCAGCACGCATCCGAGCGCACCCCGCGGGTTGGAAACGAACTATCGTATAACACATTCTCAGGTCATCACACACTTGCTCTCGGTCATAGTATCGCCAGCGGATAGAGTTTGTTTTGATAATGAATTCGAAATTAGGTAACCGCTGGAAATGTATTTTCCTGATCGTATTTGCTCTGAATCTTATGACGAATCCCGACGAATACAGCTCGTCGCAAAAAAGGTCCTTTGTTTATCGACAAATGAGAGTTGCTTTAAATATTTGCGTTGCGAGTTTATCAAAGGTCTTGGAGGCATTCAAATTGAGTTTGAGTCTACACCGAAGCATGTAATTTACCTCTTCTGGGTAATTGAAGTTATATTGGAAATGTACAATTGTATTTTACCTTAGAACTTCTTTACAAAGAAAGCCAACACGGGTTGAATCAATGCACTTAAACATGTAATTTGACTTACGAAAGTGAATTTTAGTATATTTTATTCTGGTTTGTATTTGTTTGTTCTATTCCCACTGAATTATTTTTCTCCATTAAATGAATCTGTGTTCGCGGTGTTCAGTTTTGTCTAAAATGAGCTATTTATACTGCTCGGGATAACGTTTACTTTGTACTGTTTATTGGGGCTGCGTCACGCGGGGATTGTTGTATGGGTATGAATTAGTGCCTGTTGTCGTATGAAAATGTTGGTATCGAATGAAGTTAAACACAATTCAATTAATTCGAGAATCCATTCATTGATTCAAAATCACCATAGACTTAACACACATTTTCGTAATTCTCATTTTTGCTGTTGTGGTAACATAAAATCATCGGAAATATTGACCTTTAAAATATTTAAAATCCTCATATTCACTACAAGGCGAAGGAAACTTAATAATTGAAAATATTATAATAATAATAATAATAATAATAATAATAATGTTTAAAAAATGAAGAGATAAACAATGCAGAGTGTAACATGGTACAAATTCAGCCCAAGTGAGAAGAGTCAAGTACTGTTTGCATATATATTCACCCAGCTTTAAATTCATGAAATTTATTTAAACCTCGTGTTTATTTTTCTGTTAAATTCTAGTTTAGTGGAACACAGAGGATGGGGAAAGTTCCCCAAAAGTAAGTAATTAACTAATTAAGAATGAATGATTAATATATGTTCACATGAAACACTGTGAAAGGATATTTTTCATTACAACTGCATGGAATTTCTACCGTGAGATAGAGAAACATTTCCTTTCGAAATGAAATAGTCGTTTTACATTAAAAATGTTGAAATATTTTTACAATAGAAAAAATTATAGGAATATTTCATAATAAACTCAATCGCTAAGTATGTTATATTTCTGAGAAACATCATACGCTGTGTTTGTAGCGAGTCAGAAATACAAAGAATCAGGTTAAAGAGATTTTCAGAATATCAGAAAGAACTCCTCAACAACGTCCCACGTAGAATTTCTCAACAAGTGGGTTGTCTACGTTATCTGCATCACGTTAAATAAATTCATTGAGTTGCCGAAAGGTTTCCCTGCTGCATGCATAACTTGGATTTTTGGCAACTCATTGCGTAGAGCCTAAGACTGATCAGTTTTTTTAAAATTAGTGCTTTCTTTCTTGTCGCGTCCCCATCTTCCGACATTTCCTGTTTCTCTCCTAAGTTTTTGTCCTTTTTATGCTATTGTCCTCAATAATGGATAAGTGGGCGTACTTATAATTCTAACCTTCCATACCTCCTTTTATTTCCTTTATATCGCCTATATATTTTTTAAATATTCCATATTGCTTCTCTGTTGCAATCATGTCTGGCCCCATTCCAGTTATTCCTACAGTGACCATCTTCTAGATGTAATTTGCTCTTTCTGGTTCATATAAGATACGATCCCACATGGTCTCTTCTCCTTGTCCACAATCACACTGTTCTTCACCCACCAATTTAAATTTGTGCAATTAGATCTTATAATCTCCATGTCCTGTCAACATTTCCACGATTTGTGGATTCGGGCTAAACCATTTTCTTCTCTTCTCGGCGAAAGTTACGACAGGCATAAACATATATAGTTGTCTCCTTTTTGGTGATTTATTCCCTTCTATTTGCCACGCAAGTATCAATATCTATGTCCCTCTCGTCATATTTCACTACTTTCCCATCCAACACTATCTGTCCCTTTTGCCGCATAACTGCTCTCAATACATGTTTCTGAATCAATATCTCTACGGGTAACACTCCAACTAGTAAGTTCAGCGCACCTGTAGATAACGTGCAAAACGCCCCACTCAACCTCTACAGACACATACGCTGTATGTGCTCGAGGTTTCGCCTTCGATGTGCATTCCGTAATACTTCTTGCCATATTTCACATCCATAGGTAATCATCGGAACCATTGCTCCTTTGTACGTACAATATTAGCAACCCCTTTCTTGGCACATTAAATTTGTTTAACCTCATCCTTAACAAAGCATAGAAGGTTTTCATTTTTCTATTTTGTATGTATTCAATATGTCTCCTGAAATTCAAATGTTTAAATGTCATCAATAATGGAAAAAATAGATACTTTGAAGAAATGAATCTAAAAATCAGGTGACTGAAAGAACGATCACACCCCGCCATCGGCAAAGTATCCTCAGGAATCGACAAAACCAGACTTCCTTCCCCAAGGCTGCCATTCTCTCTCCTCTCTTGGCGCAGATTGCTCTCCCGGAAACGTCGCTCTCCACCTCAATGCCCTCCATTATAAATGATTTTTCGGTTGGAGTGTCACTTTAAGGGAATGCACACATTTCTCTGTTATTTTATTTGTCGCAATTTTGTTCAGTGGAATAACTCAGGAATACGTTGGAAACGTGGCATGAAGTACAATGAAGTGAGACGTCAGGGGTATGAAAGTTCCACTCACTAGTTGCATAACAATTTATACCACAGTTTAAAAGTGTTATTTAGTTGGCTTCTTTAACTTAACCATCCAAAAAACATAGAAAAGTGATTTTCCGTAAAAATTGCCATAAAATAATTTTCCAGTTTAAATTCAAACAATTTACGTGAAAATGGTCTATAGAATGACTACCTAAGTCTCCAATTGAATACTCACTGTTGTCCAGATACGAATAAGCTTCAATGTTGCTATGCTTTATTAGCTTTCTTTGAGTTATTTTCCTTATCGCTTGTAAAGGATCTTAACTAAAGGACAGTTTTTCCGTAAATTAATTGAGGCTTTCGCAATAACTATCGACTCTATTTGTTCCGCATATTGTCTCTTTCAATTTTATTAGCATATTTTTTACTTTGTTGGCGAGCGTTGACCAGTGTTTGCCTATAATTAATTAAAAGTTTAAATATAGAACCGCTTTAAAGGCTTGAGAATTAAAGGAAGAGGTGGAATATAGCTAACTTTGTAGTATCCGTGAAATGAAAAATATTTATTTTTTCTTGTTATTTAGTATTGAATTAAATGCGCTCTTGTAAATACGAGATTCTGGGTTCCGTATCTTTTTGAATTCTTTTTTTTACTGCTTCTTCTAATTAGTATTCAGATAGTTGAGCACAACTTTACTTTATTTGCCCTATTAGTACTTTCGTTCATTCCCTGTGAATATCTTTTTGTAACTGGTTCACTTTTTTTAGACTTGTATTGGAACCAAAAATTTTATCTCTTATAATTAGGTACCCCTTTCCCACCAACTGTGTGAGGTTTTGATATATATATAGAAATATATATATATATATAGAAATAAACTGTAGAAATATATATCTAAACTAGAAAAACTGTATGAAATAGCCCAGAAAACTGGCCTTCTAATCTCCTTAAAAAAAAACAATTCATAGAACGGTCACCATCAAATAACCTCCCCATAGTAACATGTTACGGAAATATATCAAAAGTCCCCCACTTCAAATATCTAGGAGAAATCATCGAACCATCAGGACTGAACCTCACTGCAAACCAAGCACGCATCACAAAACTGCAAAAAACCTATAAACTCACCTGGAACCATTATAACAAAAAATCAATATCAGTAAAGGCAAAACTCAGACATTACAATACAGTCTTACTTCCTGAAGCATTATACGCAGCTGAAACAACACTTATACAGGGCCAAACAAAAATTAAAGATATTGAAAAACAAGAAAGAAAATGCCTGCAAAATATATTGACCAATAAAGAAAGACGGGATATGGATCAAAACGACCGACACCAGACATATACAAACATACAAAAACAATAACAAACAACTTCAGGAAAGGGAGAGCAAAGTTTTATGGACACATACATAGAATCGACCAAAACAGAATCACAAAAAAATTATTTGACATTACAATATCCAGCAAAAATAAATCTAAATGAATAAATGAAACTGAAGAGGACCTCAGACAAATGCACATTACAGAAAATGACTTCAATGATCGGGAAAAATTTAGGAACACTGTAAAGAAACATAAATTTGAACAAAATATAGCTATAAGAAGAAGAGGAAAGGAATGGACAGCAGAGAGGAAGAGAGAACACGGTGAANTTGTGTGTGTATATATATATATATATATATATATATATATATATATATATATATATATATATATATATATATATATATATATATATATCTTGGATTTCAACAGCTGCCACAGTCCCCATAGTTTCGCCTTACCCTTCTTTACGATGCCTTTCATCCAGTCACTAGATTGTACTTCACATCTTTGTTGTCTCAATAATGTATTTCACGTGTTATCTTCCCTATCACATACTAACAAGCACGGAAGTCCTGTGCCACTCCTACCTGAAGGGACCATCAGATGTAGGGTAGGGCAGGGTTACAGGTACGTCCTGTAAGCCCGTGAGACAAGTGACAGACTAATGTGGTATGGGAAGCGGAAGGGAAACTCACATGACCTCCCGCATTCAGTTCTCTAGTGTCGTCGGAACTGTGGTTACACGAGGTAAAGGAATTACACGGAAGTAATGTGTTGCATGTAATTCATTTTTAGTTCCCCAGTTCTTTTTGTAACATTAACTAATCTTAACTAGGAATTGTATATGCGTAGTAAAAATATCTTTCCCTTCAATTCATAGTCCTTTTACAAGCTTTTATTTACTTGCTTTGTTTGTATGTATGTTGTCCTTCCATTTATAAATAGGTAATTGATATATCGACCGCTTCCAAGTCTCCAATAGAGCTGAAATTTTACGGATATGTGTGGTTTACGTGAAAACAGGTGATTCTCGTACCAGTTAATGAAAATGCACCTCTGAGGGGGTATGTACGTATTTACGTTTGAAAATTGGTAATTGATATTTCGGTCACCTCCAACAGACCAGAAATTTTACAGATATGTGTGGTACGTAGATGATTTTGGGACAATTGTGCGAAAATCTACCCAGTAAAGGGGGTAAAATGGGGATATGTGTGTATGAGTGTATATCCCAGCATAACTCAAGAATGCCTAGTGTTTTGCCACACTGGCTACAAAGATGGCAGGCTACCTGAAAACAAGCTCTGTGTGGATAAGACAACACTAGTACCACTTGGGACTAGGTGGGAAGAGAATGACGTGTACAATAATGGCAAATGATGGGACAGTTGAGTTAACAGTGCTCATTTGACAAATAAATATACAAATTCTAAAACTAAAAATTTAAAATAAAAAACGTTTCTTAAACAAGCTTTTATTTAAAAAACTGCTGTACTAAAAGTTTTAAAAAAAGTTCAGTAAAATTGAAAATCAAAAAAGGTTTATTAGAATAGTTCGGCAAATAAGAAAAGGAAAGAAAATCAGAAAATTGTTAGTAAAAATTATTAGTACGCTTGACACCCCATCTTTTAAAATTTTCTGATCAACTTTTTTGATGATTAATTTTATTAAATATTCTTTTTTACTTTTTAGCGCATCATTTTTTTAAAACAAAGGCTTATTTAAAAAGTTTTTTACGTTTTTTATTTCATGTCTGTGTCGTGTTTTATTGTTTGAACATACAGTAACCTGTCATTGGGTTTAACAGAACCAAGCACGACGCCACACAGTGGATCTTTTAAAAAGATATTTTTAAGCTTAGTCCCAACAAAGATAAATTGTTTTGTTCTCCATCTTCCAAACTTTTATAAAGATTACGTTTCTATATATGTAATATATTTTGATAACAAAAATTCAACGAATGATTTGTTAGTCCAGATTCTTGTTATATTTATATTTATTTATACACACTTTATTTTAAGAATAAATGAATGCTGTTTAACACCAAACACTTAATATCTGCAAGAAGACAGCAAAGGTCCACACAGCACCCGCAGCAGCCTCCTAAAGCTGGTTTTTTTTCAACAAGAATGAATATCAAGAATATCACTTCAAAATAAAAAACACACCTATTGTTGAAGCAGAATTAATCTAATTGGAGTTTATAAAAAATAAGATTTCATTGTCGTGAAGTTTTTTATTGCTATGCCAATAATAAGTTGAAATCAAGAAATAATTCACACTATTTATAATGTGAATTTTAAATAAATGTTTCAATATGAAAAAATGAGCAAAAATCGAATTTTATAGATCCAATATGTATTTTCATCCTCGAGCTCGTTTCTCGTAAAAAATCAGCCTTAAAACAGATGAACTTCCATCGTCATTCGACTGTCAAGGGCGAGCGACAGCCGCGCGCTCTTATGCAGGAATTCTGAAATTATTTTGCTTGCCTTTCGCGATCTCGGTCGCTGGAGCTAACTGGTGGGGTAATTTTAAACTACCCTTTTGCGAGGGAGTAGCAGCTTGGATAAATTCGCTGTTTACACAACGGCCTCCAGCCGGTTACTGAAGAATATACTACACCTTCAAGGCGGGAATGTTAATTTTGCAGAACTACGCTTGCGCAGAACCCACCTGCAAGCGAGAGTTGACTGATCGCTTCAGGTGCTTTCAATCCGCTACCTGCACGATCATTTCGAAACAATACTATTATCGCCTCACCGATACCCAACTCGTATACTCGCGTTGTATGAACTAATGATCGACTGTTCATCAGGTTGACAAAAATATAAGCCTCCGGCCTCGAGCATCTCCAGTGCTCCTCTTTGCTTCATCATGAAGCACCCGCTTATCCTTGCAGACCGACTGTCCGTCAACCAAACTCTGCCTTGCTTGCATCACAACCCACGAGACACCGTCCTTCCTCTCTACCTTCAGTCTCACACTGTTAACCGACATACTTTAGTCTTTCCTGATCGCTACCGAGACTAATCGATATTTCCTTCATGTATTCCGCTCTACCAGTGTGTGGGGATATTTCTACAAGGCGCCACTACTACTCCCACCCTTATGACACTGAACTATTAGTGGCGTTGCAAGGGTTATTCTTTGCAAAGGAAAACGTACTACGAAATCAATCCACGATATTCACATATAAAATTTAGTTGTATTTATTTGCTTCAAGTAACCATAAAATATAATTTAATGAACTTTTTAATTATACTTGAAAATACAATTTACGTTTTTGCCAGTGTCTTTAGGACATAAAAGTTAATTCGACCCGACTTCTATTATTTTAAAAATCTGATGCACAGATGTACTCTGACCATTGTCAATTGTTACAACATGAATATTAAGGACTTATACAACTATGTTCATTAAAGTTTTTTTTTCCTTCGCCTGCAAATTAATATAGAATTGTAAATTCATATTTAAACTTTCTGTTACATAAAAACGTGTTGGTTGAAGTCTGAAACACTTTTCTGAGCAAAAGAAAGACAAGCAGGGATAATTTGGAACCGGACGCCTCCTCTCTAAGCACAAATTCTCTCTACATATCTTAATTATACCATTCACAGGCTTCGGTGCTCTTCAGTTCCAGCTTTAAAAATCCCTTGGTCGTAAGTAACAGGTTATTATTAAAATTCTGCATTACTGAGGGATAATTGACTATTTTCTTGAGAACTGCTCCAACGATTTTCATGAAATTCATCGAAGAGAGATATTTTGGAAATTTATGTTTTAAGTGTGATTTTAGGCACTTGGCTGTATTTGTATAAGCTTAACTAGACATAATAGTTTTGAATCTTCCACAGTTCTAATTGGGTTTTAGAGTATAATAAACTCTTCAGGTTGAGAAGGGTATATATAAGTTAGGGTTGTCGTAATGGTGTGCATTTGAAAGCCATCATTGACATGTCACCATCCCGTAATTCAAGCAGGTACAAGGCGAGTATGTTCCTTTCCCTGAACACGGTCCTCTGCAGAACCCAAGCTCCCGTTCTCCTATAATTGATGCCCTTCATATCCTATTTGACAGCTTCCCGTGTCACTTCCACGCATTTTATTAAAGTGCTGTCAGCCATAAATATATTTCGGTGGTTTTACATTACTTCTGACAGCCCTGTTTAGTGACATACGATCAATGGAGCGCCACATTTTCAGTGGGGATCAAGCTGATAAAATAATCATTCGCCTTTTTACGAACATACAAACATTTTAATTTTATTAGTGGCTTACATTATTCTTCCAAGATATCTTCGTATCAATCGTACCATGATTCTGAGTGCCTAACAACACGAATGCGTGGTTGAAAATTTTATATATAGAAGGTATTGTGGAAGATTTTTCGTCCAATATTTGAGTGCCATTTATGTTTTCCTTTTCCTATTTTTTTATACTTTACCAAATTATATCTCTAAGCAATGTCTTGATCAATTGCGGCTAAAGACTATAGCAGATCTTATGACAAGATGTTCATCATCACCAATTTACACGATTTTGACTCATTCGATTTGTCAAAAGTTGCTCTTCTGGTTAAAATTTCAATCAGCATCAAAAGTGCACCCTCCAGCGCCGCTGTGATATTTTTTTCATTTTTTTCAATTATCTCCATTTTAGCCAGTAATTTGATGTTTAAATCAATTGAAAGAACATAAATTCTTGCACCTCTGGTCAAAATTGCAATGAGTTTTTACAGCGTTCTTAAATTTTTGTTGATGAGTTTTCATACGTTCAGGATGGGGACCAAATTTCTTATTTTTTGTATTGAAGTATTCTAACACATTTTCCGACGACAAAGTTTTAAAACAATTTACTGTGGGGCCACAGCAACTGTCGATATCAACAAGAATAAATGATTTGAGAAAGTTACTGTCCACTAATACTGCAATCTTTATGACCTACGCACATAAATACAACCTAAAATTTGTAAAAATAAATAAGAAAATTATAAAACGGGGATTTTCAATATGTTCATAGATTATCCCATGGGGTTGTTTTTAAACGTTTACGTGTGCAAGTACAAAACAATTCTTCGAAATGAAATTTGACATCCGTTGAACAAAACGAATCTAAAAATGAAATCTATCTTGAACGAAAAGAAATCATCATTTAAAATCTATGAAAGGATTTTTTTAGACTTTTGATTCTCAAGCTATGTTTGCCCATATTATATTTCATAGAAAATTATTTGTTTAATACCTATTTTAATTTTTTACGTCTTATGTTACCCAACTCATAATATCCTTCAATTTCTTTCCCAGGGACTCACAATTTACTTTTTACTCTGCTTTCTTCGCTGGGCATAATACAGCAATCTGCCGATGCAAACTTTTTCTTCTCATGGAACGGCAATATGTTCCTGCCATATGCAGGTAGAGCGTGGACGATTTAAATTCCCTGCTTTCTTTTGAGTAAGCACCAATTGCTGAGGTGTGTAGTTCTTTCATATTAGAAGAAGTAGCGGGGAATCTCCTAAATATCACTAGTTTTATATAGGATGCAAAGTATTTTTATTGGGCATTGGATTACGTAAAAATTGTGTTAAAAATACATTTTATTTAAAGTTTTCTAACGAATAGCATTACATTGGAATGTGAAAATAATCTATACTACTAAATAAGCTATCCTGATTCTACTTTGTAACTACAATAATGGAAAGATAGCACAGATGTAGAAATAATTATAATATTCTGTAGGGTATATAATTTCTCAGAACTCTCTTTGGATCCTTCCCAAAGGAGAGGAATTGGCGAATTGATTTTTTTATCTTTCTTCCAGAGCAGAAAGTACTTCACGAATTCATACTCAATATCACTGTTTTGTGTACACTATGCATTACATATAAAATGTGATAGGGAAAATATTTTTAATTTCGATGAAAGGAACTTTAACCCCCTAATTCAAGGTACATATGCTTGTGAAGTGTTTCTTTGATAGCCCTCATTCGTGATCCTCCTAACGATGAAAACCTTCCGTTTGAAGTAGGATGTGCAGTGATTATGGGTTTGAGGACTACGTCATTCGCTGCCACACAAACCTGCAGCGAGCATTCGTGAACCTTTCTCTGTTCTCACGTCTCCCTTGGTGGCTCTCGGTCTGGATTTCATTAAAGACGCTGCTGGCCACAGAATTGTCTCAGTGTTGTAATGAGTTTTTCGCCGCGAGCCAGTGGCCCATCCTCTGCTAGGTCCCTTGAGCGGAGAGGGGAGAAACGTGGGTGCACTTGCACAGACGGCTCACTCGGAGAAGCGAACTCATTGATTGCCCAATTTCTTTGCTGGATCCTGAATCGGCAATTTCTCCCTCGTGGTCAGCGACATCTTGTGTTTTTGTGAAGTCTTCTCCTCAGACCTCAACAAAACAAAGTCCACGGGGATGGACAAAATAGTGCTTACCACTTGTCTTGTTCCTTTTTATCTTTTTATTCTTCAAAGGCATTACCCAAAATATATTACTCCTCCTTCTCTCAACTTTGTTCTGATTTCCTGAATTTATTTTATTTTGAGGAAACTTTTTTAATCATATACAATCTGTATCTTCATGGCCGGAATCTCGCTGTAACACAACAAATTAAATTAAAAATATCTTAAGTTAATTAAACATTTTTAACGTCTGTCTCATCCATATCTCATTTACTTAATGTCAGTTTTTTTTTCTTATGAGCTGTTTCATTATTTATTTTGTGTTCATTCTTGTTTCCAGAAAAGATTAAGCAGAACGTTTTCTTTTCCTTTCTGCTTTGAAAGTTTTTTTTATCATTTCATTCATTATTCTCATATGATATTAATATTATTTGAGTATAGACACGTTAAGTTTTTTATCACTTCAAGTATTATTTTAAGTCGAAGAAAAATGTTAAATTACTTTTATCATTTATAATATTTTAGATGCAAACAGAGGAATTATTTATTTACGAATAATTATTTGAAAATTATTTCGCGCACACTTTTTCTGTACTATATCTTTTTCTAACAATATTTCGCCTGAATTTAGTAGCAATGCTTTCTTGATTACTGCACTGAAATGACATTGAGTTAGCTCGTTCTGGTTCCTGTATAGACTCTTCCGAATCAGTTCGACGAAGTGTATATCGTCCAAGAAGCGTCCATTTAAAACTATGTAACACATCACGAATCATTCTTCACCTTTAACACTCCAGTCTCTTCACAGTTCAGCGCGTCCTCGTTGCCAATTGCATTTTGTAACCTGTTCGCTCTTTCACCCTGCACCACTCGCAATATCTTACACGAGTAGCTTCTCGTCACAAATCCTCTCTCAGGTGGAATAATATGAAGCGTTCAAATAGACGTATGGCTGTGCCTCCGACTGTGATTTATGAATGAATGCCCTGACAATATAACATTTGCAAATCACAAAACTCGATAAATAGCGTTTTATTTTTGTTCTCGTGATTAACTGAAGTGTTTTGCGTGATTGTACTGCAATACCGATTTTAAACACCCAAATAGCAAGACTACTCCAAACATCCAACTAATTATATAATTTTCTTTTTTTTTATTAAAAAAATCTTGATTAAATATATGACGCGTGGGATGCCACAAAGAATAGAAATATTATTTCGAAATGATTTTTATTTAACAACAGAAAAGATATTTCTCCGCTATTATCTTCATGCACTTTTCGTGATGTTAATTTCAATTACTTCCCTCTGCGTCCATTTTTCTTCAGCTACAAACTAATTATTCACTTATTCCATTATCCCCTGGATTACGGAGATGATACGAAGATAAATCACTCCACAGGACGTTTTCAAATGTATGAGAGGCGGGTTTTTCTTCTTCTCTCCCTTCAGTTTGCAAGGATCCTTGGATTGATAGGTCAACGTTAGACAGAAATTCGGATACATGTCCTCTGCTTTCTTTACGCCAAAAATTTCGCAAAATTCTCTCCCTTTCACTCGAAGCAAAGCGTTCCGCTAGCCGTGGTCTCGAAAAAATAAACCTTCCCTCGATGCTGCCGTCAGCTTCAGTGAGCTTCCATTAGTTTGGCCCTCACCCCGGCCGCTCTCGCCACCCGCGGACAGCTGTTGGCGCGCCGTAGGGTGGAAGGGTTGAAGAGGGGAAGGAGTAGAAGAAGAAGACAGGACGAGGTCTATGACGTCTGGCTGAAGGATGCGAAGACACTGAAGGTGGTGGATAAAGAAAGAGATCAGTGCTAGCGAACCGTTGAAACGAAGGAGAGAAAACGTGGAACGGACAGAACAGTTTTGTTGATGGAAACAGTAGGGGTGGCGAACGACGAGGAAGATTAACGCAGTTGACGTGTTTGGGGTAAAGATAAGGAGGGGAGAGATGAGGGCAGGTTAGGGTGGGATGGTGATTACTGGGACTTGGACGTCACAACAAAGGATGTAAGAAGAGCGCTGTGAAGGAGTTGAAAATGATTGAGATTTCTCAAGAAGGAAGAAGAGGTTAGAATTTAATCAATAGCAAACATATTGACTTCCTTTCGTTAGAATATAAGATGTTGAGAGTATTTGTCGATAGGTAAATATAATTCAAATATCACATTATCGTAGATGTAAATGAGTTTGAAAATTTGAACTTGAAAATCCATTCGAGAATTCCCGTTGTGAAACAGATTAAAGATATAAAATTGGATTTATTTATGAACAGATATATACATTTTGTACATCCATGCACAGAAGTATCGTAATTTTAAAAAAATCATATTTTTATTTTAATAAATTTCCAATAATAATAAACTTTATTGTCAAAAAAACCGTTACAATAATTTCTTACAGGAGAAAACTAATAACAACGGTTATGAAATTTAATTTTTGCTTTGAATACTGAGCTAAAGTATATTTCAGCATGATACAATGGTCCAACCCTTTTTTCAATATTACCTGATTCAGCAGAATTGTTTGTGATTTTTTCGAGTTTTTAGAACATTGTATTAAAATAATTATTCACAGCGTTGGTAGTTCAGATGAAACAACAGGTGCACCATATGGGTCTCGTGAATGTTGTAAAACCACGTGAACGGAAAAGCGAAAGAGGAACAAAAGCTACGTGCCCGACAGACTCCATCAGTGGCGTAAGCTCTTGGACGAAATGGCACACAGATAAAGGGTTGAGACTCACTCACGCCCATTTAAGTGTTAGTTAATACGAGATAATTACTCCGTTTCGGGAGATTCGCCTTCTCCAAGAGATTCAAATCCTAAGAGATCATTCTATGTTTAGACACTTTAACAGTTTCACTCAAGGACGACGTAAAAGTTCGTCACCGTGAAATGGTAAATAAAACAAATTTACTTTACTCTCTTTTATTTAATTAACCAAATTAATAGTTTTATTTCAGAATTGCTTGATCTCTTTTTCTTATTTGTACTTCACCTGGTATGAGTGGGAGATTTATCGTGTTAGGGTGCATGAAATTCAGTTTTAGTCAGTTCATTAATATAGTATGGGTTATTCCTTTATACATACTTATTTTAAGAGTAAACGTCAAATATTTGAGAAGGAATATATTGTTTTCCTTTGCATAAACTTGATCCCCCCGATCTTGTATTTTTTTCTCAGTGAGACCTATTTCCAGTGAAGACGTTCGTGCATACTTTTGCTCCGCCAATTATTCCTTTTATGATTACCGTAATAATTTTTCTGTTACTGTTTCTATTTATACTTGATACCTACCGAAAACTGGAATGAGTTTTACCCAATTATTTTTGAAAATGGGAACAAAAGCTAACAAAAAATTACAGCATAAATTATTTTTGATTTGAATGAATGTTAACTTCTTTACTTTTTTAAATATCCAGATTTATCAAACTATTAGCGTGTCTGTAGTTCATTGTAATAGTGCGGGTGGTGAATGTGGATCTGCGTATAGAGAATAGTACATCCGATGCAGATGGATAATCTTTCACATGGATTTTTGTGCGGGGGGTATCGTGAAATAAATTCAGTAAAATACGATTAATTGTTTATCGGAGTGTGGGGGATGTGGGTTCTTCTGCCCAAAGCAATATCACAATATGATTGGTTAGGTTCTCCTCGTTTTGCACGGAGTGGGTTGCACCTTTACCTGATACTAGGATGTTCCTTGCACTCTCGCGGCTTATTCCTGCTGTGGTCGCTCCTACGTGAGAAGTTATGCGAATGACACTGTCATCTACATTTAAAGTAAAAATTTATGTGTAAAAAACATATTATTAACATTGTTGCATTAATAAGAATCTTAAAAATATCTTTAGTTGATATTTACATACATGTATTGCTCGTTAAATAATTTACAACATTCATAATTATTTACGAAATTGGTCGCTTCGGAATGGAGCCTCAGAGGTCGCGCAGATGACATCTGTCGTCTGTTTTTAAAGAAATAGTAGTAATGAACATTTCCTAATACTTTGCATGTATGACCATCTAAATAACTGCTTTCTAGCAATTAATTCACCTAAGAGTTCATAATGTACACTTTGCAACAATATTAAAGTTCTTACAGAAGTCGAGTGTATGACACCTGTCATCCAACACTCATTTTCACAGAATTCCAAGAAAACCGCGCAGGAGAGAGGCTAGACAACCATTGAGATGATGTAATACATGTCGAAGCCATGGCAACGCACGCTGTGTTGCCATGAAACCATTCAGAAGAAAACGATGATTCCTTCTCATGGATGACTATTGTCACCCGCGCGTGCCCTACAGAGTTATTATCCCTCAGAGTCGTCTGAGGGGTGCGAAACCTGATTTTGCAGAACAATTCTCTCGCCTCTGTTCTCGTTTTCTTGCCTCTGTACACACGACTGTGTCGCAACGGTCATCCAAGCACACACCTGGCATGTCGACTCCACCCCCATCCCTTCTCACCGAGTATGAACCGCGACACAACGCATTTGAACACACTGTGGCAGCTATAGTGGCCACACGCCAGTCTAACAATACGAGTTGACAGGTCCGGGACGGTGTGTTGCACGACGTGAAGGGACTTAGTAGGACTTAAAGTCAGCTGTTCAAACTGTTACTTCGGATGGACTGCACAACCGTCTGAGAGATATGACCAGCGCTTCTCCAAAACATGACAACTCAAAATTGTATGGATTTTGTTTAGGTTTAAAACGTAGAATTTCATTTCAATAAAGCACAAAACTCTTAAATAATTTAAGTTATACAATTCTTGGCCACTTAATATTACAGAAGTTCTTTCTTGGGGATTCGGTCAGAATACAAAACAAACAACTACATAACACGTCAATATTCAAGATATATTATATCCATCCTCAAAAAGTTCTTTCGTTTCGGGTATGTTCTATTCATCCTCAGGACTAAAATACAAATAAGAAATATATCTACAATCTATAGCAGACTCTACCAAAAACACTTCTCACAACACTTGCTACAAATATCACAAATAGCGAGTACAAGTACACATACCTTCTTTCAATATATTTGTGCCAATTTTTGTGAGAATTTTTTGGGTAGAGACTGTTATAGATTGTAGATGTATTTTTATTTGTATTTTAGCCATGAGGATGGATTGAATGTAACCTAAACGTTAGCAGGCTATGTCGTCTATTTTGTTTCCTGACAGAGTCCTCAAGATAGTACTCATGTAATTTATTGTTTGTTATTAATGATGTTTTCAACTTTTGCTAAGTACTTTGTGCCGATCTTACAGATTTCAAAGAATCTGTCTACAAAAATTAATTCCTAAATTTTTTATGTCATTATTGATACTCGTGTAAACCCTGAGCAGTAATTCATTTGAGCATTAAGGGAGAATAGTTTCTTGTTAAGAAAGAAAATATCTCTATTCACTGATCATAAAAAAGTACCACAAAATGCTTTTAAAGTTTATTTTGAACCAACTGAATGCGCCATTACTGAAATGGGTAATGCACGCCAGCAAACGAGGGACGTTTCCGTGCGAGGTGAATTTAAAGCCTGCCACGGGGAACCGTGTTGCGTCGGAAGCCCAGCCAACTGCTGTGGCTAACACTCCGGATTAAAGTGCCACTCGGGGATGGGCGGGTGCCGATAGGTCTCCTCCAAAGAGCAATCGACACGATGGGGTTTTTGTTTGAAATGCTTTCGTTTGTTCCAATTCAAAAACAACATTCTCTCTTCCATTGCTAAAATACTTGCTTGTTTTTTGTTACTTTATATAGTTGCTGTTATCGTGTTTTCATTAACTCTTTCATTCAAACAACGATGGGTGTGTTTTCAGTTTGTGTTTTTACTTGAGAAAATACTATTAGCTGGACTCTGGAAAACATCCTGTAAATAGAAGACAATTATAAACTGAATTCTCTCTAGACCTATATCTCATAAATGCTCTAATTATGTGCTGAAGGAAGTATTATTTTAGTTAAAGTCATTTTTATTTTTTATACAAAAACAGAAAGTAAAAACATACATAATTTTAAAGAATTTTGTTTGTGACGGTATGTTATTTTAGTCTCGTAAGAGAATATGACTGTTTTTGAGACTGTTATTTCACCTCCAGAAAGAACTGTTTTTCGTAAGGGGTACCTATCACTTATTTAGTGACCTTAATATTTCCATTATAAATTTAACTGTTAATAAATCAAATTTCTCCCCAACTTTTCATTTTGTGATACATTGGTACTGCGTTATGGCACACACGTTATTGCGTCTTTGTTAGATAATGAAGATTTTACGTTGTTATCATAGCTCTAGTACACATGATAGCGATGCAAATATTATGACGTTTCAACCAAATGTACTAATATCATGATGGGAAGTATCTATTCTTGTATACGTAAATTTTTGTGGTTGAAATGCTTAATCGCACTCCGTGTACACAAATTATATCTGATTATAAGGGCTCTAATGACCTTGCCGTTGACGAGCCCTAAAGCACCGCAAAACAATCTGATTATTTACGTCTGTCATTAAAATCTTTTGTCAAAATATTTTGATCTGATTCGCCCTTATATTGGACGAACAATGTTCCAACAAATTATAAATCAATATTTAATATATGATCAATAGTTATGGGTTATGAATGCACAGTATACTGATGCCCACTCGTAGAGTGTGTAGTAATGAGCCAGCAGAACGTTTTAGAGAAGAGAAAACTCTATTAAGAGGCAAATGTATTTTGCGAACGTACGAGTCCGAAAGATAAATGAATTAACGGAAGGAATCCATTTGAGGATTGACATTGGTGTCTTTATCACTTGACCGTATGGATTAGTTCAGTTCCGCGATTTACAATTGATTAAATTACATCTGTGCACCGAAGCTCGTAGCCATTGGAAACCTCAGAATAAACACAGCGTTCGAGTTTGCAAAGAGCGAACGCACTAGTGGACGGTTGGTAGCAGTCGACTGCAGTGATTGGTCTACCGAGGAGGAACGGGGTCCTCGGCTCCGCGTTTTGTGGTCGCGCAGTCAAGTCGAGAATCGAAGAGCGCGGGATCCGTGAACTGCAAGTCCAGTCGCTGCGAGGAGGGGTTCGGCACAAAAACGCTTTCTAGTCCAAGACGAGAGTGGAAACGTTCACATGTCCAATTCATTCGGCACACAAAACGCGAGAGAGAGCGAGTTTATGCGAAGAATTTCGTATTACTGAAACGTTCCAGAGAGGTTGGGTAGCATTTTGTGACATCTTATTTCCTGATCAACAATTTAATTTGCTTTACTTTGTGTGAATAGTTCTGAGCGTTTCCATTCCTCTCAGCCAAGTCCCCTTTAGAGGGTAGCACATACTGTAAACCAATTACTCGTGGATAAATGGAGGAGAAATACTCTTAACTTCAAATGAAGATAATTAGGGAAACTCTTTAACAGGACTCGAGTGGAGGGGAACAATGCACTTTTACCTTGAATCTTCGTTTTGAATGTTAGTGAATTTATGCAAAGAAGCAGGTGGAGAAGAACGAAGAAAATACAAAATAATGGCTAACTAAAGGGTGTCGATGAAATTCGGGAGAGGAATAGTAACGCTACAAATCGAGGGAGTGTAGAAAACACCGTAAGGAAATAAGCCGAAATTAGAGTGGAGAGTAAAGGGAAACAAAAGGACATGCAGGGGTCATGGAAAGGGAAAAGGGTGGAAACTTTTTAATTTGGGATAGCTAAAGGAAAGCGGAGTAAGGATGAAGCAATGCGAATGAAAGTTAAAGAAGTTGTACAGGGAAAGTAGGAAAAATGCGAAGGGGAGAACAAAAGTGTTTGCTCGTCCTGCATTCTGTCGACTTCGCTCCTCCATGGTAGCATGTGACTAATGGACGCACAACCCTAGCATTCCCTCCTCCCCCACTCTTCCACCATTCATAATTATTCTTCTCGTCCCCCACTTCGTCATCGAGATGCATCACGTGGTCTTAAGATCATTTTCCTGTCGACAAGCCACAACACGTCTTTCACTCTTTTTCCCTTCTTCGTTTGTCTTCGCTTCGGTCGCGCTATGATGACTTCAGTAGTTTTCAATTAATGATCTAATATTATTTTAATATTAGTAGAGGAATATGACATTTTGAACGAATTTCTTTTTATTATAAAATTAAAAACTTAATTTCGTAAAAGCCTTTATATGTTGATTATATTTTGTCTTCAGGCGCTATCGACTCTCCGATAATTGAGCTCTCGTCAGTGATCAATAGATGTCATTCAGTTGCTTCTTTTTCGTTTTTCTCGCAAACATTTGTATTTAAAATGTAAAATTAAACAATATTTTTTATTCATTGGAGATGAGCGATGTGTTTTTGTTTTTCGTATTCCGAAAATGCCATTTTGTTGATCAGTATTTTCTCTTTGAAATACATTATTCTTTACATAATAGTTCATCTTGAATATTTCTCTGAATTATCATAAAGTACTATGTGATCAGTAACATACTATATTTAATCCCTTTACTAGCTACATAATTTTTAATCATTAATTGTAAAGTTCATTTAAATATTATTTTTGATACACTTCTTGTACATAAATTTTGAAATAGTGGAATTGTGGAAATAGTAACAATCTTGAATATTTTGTGTGCTCCTTTGTACAGCATAATACGCATTTCCTTGGTATTCTTAACATTACAGAAATCTGTCTTTTTAGCACGTACCTGAAAATGTTGGTCATCAGCTTAAGTCAAATAAAATCTTGTAGAGTCTGTGTCATAAATAAAATACAATCAATTTCATTCTTCAAGTTTACATTATAACATTAATCTTCATTCAATATCAAATACGTAAGTCATTTTTTCATTATTATTATTATTATTATTAATCCAACGTTTCGAGGTTCATATTTACCTCATATTCAGGGCTAGATTAGAATACAATAACACAGAAATGGTAGTCCGTCATATACATATAAGATTTACATTACAAATTAAGACAATAATTTTATTAAAACATTGAAAACATATATTCTCAGTACATACCTAAGCTGCATATAAATAATTATACACGTTCCTTTGAAAGTTAATAGCCATTCTCACATAAAATAGATAACTGTAAAAACGGAAGGTTAATCATAGACATAGCCTTCTCAGTCAATGTATGGTTGATATCTATCTAAAATTACACAGTATGGGTAACATGCATTTCTAAAAAAGAAGTATTACCAATATAACACATTATAATGTTAGAATTTCATGTACGATTTAAGCAAGTAGAAAACACATATCAAAGTCATACGTAAAAATATTGCTTTCTAATTGTGTATTCACATTCATTTTACTATGACATGTTTCTAATATTAGTCTTTTAAAAATATTCTGAAATGCCTGCAATATATGCAACGCCGAACAATGCTATTCTTATCACCATTTTCATTTTTACACTTTCTTTCATGTTCTTTGATCCTTGTCATAAGTTTACTTTTCGTCTGTCCTGTGTATCTAACATTACAATCTCTGCATGGAATGAAGTATATTTCATTATTTTGATTTCATCTTTCAATCTTATTATTCTGATACTTAATGAATTCCACCTTATTAACTACACGATATATACTAGTAATTTTAAATTCCTCAAATATTTTATTTATTTCCTTATTTTTATTATGATTATTATTATTATTATTTATGTGGTATTACTATCATATTCTTATCCTTTTTAGTAACAATGTCAGATTAATTATTTATTTTATTAATATTTTCATTTATTTCACCTTCATTAATTATAACACTAATTCTTTCATTGGCGTATCTCTTCCATTCGAAATTATGTAATTAATTAAGACTAATAAGTCTGAGTTGACTATTTTTAATCGACAATGTCTATTATTTGCAGTTCTTGCTTGATTGATAAACTTTCTTTTAAGTATTATCTATGAAGCTATTTCGTTTTCTAACACTTCTTCGGGAAGTCAATGGCAGCTGACCCTACTTAGTCCTGCCACTCCCACGAGGATTAGTTAAAGTTTGAACGAAAGCTTTAGGATTGCGTGTTTCAGAGGTACCCAGTGAATATCGATAGTTTCTGTTCCGCAATTGCAGACGTAACTCGAAGTCGCGTGCAGTGCGAAGTTTGAATATGCCTGTTTCTACACGCTATCGACCCACCTTGGTCATATTTCAAAGCGAAAACTCCCGCTATCATAACGTATCAGTGGACTGGGATTCACATTTTGGTTCAAACTCATGTTGACATAGGTCCTCATATTTCTCCTCGGTGTGCGGTTTTCAATTTAAGAGTACAAATGTATTTTATTTTACATTTCCCTCGGTCTAGTTTCAAAAATGGAATCCCATATTTTTTTCTACAGAAAAATGCGCAAAAGTAGTGTATGTGAATAAACATTGAATTTTTCGAGTACTTATCTTTTTATACAAAATTGAGTGTTAATTTAATAACATTATTCAAAATTTAGAAATCAAGTTTTTTGTGATTAAATTAGGTATTTGTACTTTGAATTTATCTAGTACATACACTTCATAAATTTGTAAATTCATTAACCTATCAGCTTTAATTATTAATAAAAAGATCAACGGAGATGAACCCATTCTATAAATAAAATTACAAAAACAATTGAAAAGCGACGAGTTTAGAAAAGTTATTGGAGTACTTACAGAGGGTGCAGAAATTTGAAGTAAATGTCTCATCACGACTCTGAAGTGTATGTATGTATATGTACATATATAATATACTAGCGCGTATTATCTTTATTTTAATCCATTTATTATTATTTACAGACGTTCACTTGTTTCAGAAAAGTTTGTTGAAGTGTTGAATATGCTTGGACTTGTCTGATGATCACATATCAATCTACGAGGGAAAATTAGCGGTGTCACACCGTAAATTCTGTGTTTTGAGATGTATCAAAGAGATATTTTGTGTCATTATATTCCTAAATGTTTACAAGAAATTCTCGTAATAACTGATATCACTGCCACCTTCTTCACAATACATGATCCATAGAACGTCAGGGTGAATATTTTGCAAAAATCGAGCCCAAAAGTCACACTTTAAATATCAGGAAGAGCTAATCTCAGGTGAACTCAAATAATTTCGCTCAAGCAGACAAAAGGCTCATACTCACTTATCTTCTATAACACCCCCAACCATAGTTACCCCTCCCTATTGGAGGATGAGTGTTTCAGATGTTCTGAAACTGTACAGTTGGGTATCAGATTGACTAAGCTATTCTGCTTAAGTTTTTCCTCGCCGTTGAATGTAACCCCATGCTAGCCATCCCTTCAAACAATCAACCCCAGTCCAAAAATTTCGTCTTCCATACGTATATATCCTGTGAATGATTTGACATGAAACGAATTGCTTTTTTCACAACGCGAAAATAACAATTTTTTTTCAACATTTTCGGTCTAACAATTTCTAAAGAGGGAGTGTCGACTCCCCTCATCTCCTCCCCTGCTCAATAGGTGTGGGGGCAAAATTGCTTGCCTAAGGACAACATTCCTTTAATACATTTGCAATCCAAATTTAAAGCACAAAATCGGTTTATTTTTTATCCAAAAGCAAAAATATCTCTTTATATCTCACGTCCATCTCTTCATAGCTATGGTACGGGGGGGGGGAGGAATACCATCGCTTACCTACACCAGATAAAAAAACACACTTTTATCACATTCAGAACTCAAACTTTTACTTGTACGAGTTGAAGTTGCCTTAATGCGAGAGTGCATGTTTTATTCCAAAGTACGCCCGGCAATACCTCCCCTGGTTTTTTAAACAACATTCACTCACGGAGTGGATGGTGTACCTACAAATGTGTGTTGTTTGTTTTCTAGTACTGGGATATGAAATTTGATCATTTGATTACCATACGTCCTGCACGAACTGTTCATCACCCCATTGTTTTAAAATAAGGTACTTATGTGTTGCAATAATTTCATTCTACGTTCTGCAAAGAGTGTAGATAACAAAATATCAGTTTCATTTTTTTACCCTCTAACTGAGGTTTGGAACAAAATTTATGATTTTCTCTTTCACAGATATCTTTACAAATGATTTTCACAATATGTTCGTCCAATAATTTTAATAATGAAATCGGTGTAAGAATCAGGCGTTTGCAACAAAATTTGTTAATACGAATGAATAAAGTACTGACAGTACTTCTCAATATTAACTCTCCGACTCCCGCAAATTTTTTTATAGCACTGACTACCAGTGGAGTCCGTATGGACCCCAAGGTTGCTAAACCTAAATTGTTATTTTTTTCGGAAGAAAAAACTTACTTTTGCAAGTAACTAAACCAATTTTCTTGAAAATTTATTTTTAATACATATTTTGCATTTCCTGACATATATTTCATGTCTTTGTCCGATTTATCATGAAAAAATACTTCTCATCTCGCACATATGTCTGCTTGTTAACTTCCTGTCTTCTTTCCTTGGAGGTACCTCACATCTTCCTCTTCTCAGTTATCCTTTATTCTTATACCTTCTGTTTTCTTGTAATTTCAATATTTACAAAACGAGGTGAAATTGCATGAAGCGGTCTCGACGAGACAGTAGGCCATTTGAGTTTTTTACCATCACTTTCGAATGTAAATTCATGTAATATATGAAAACTCAGAGCGGGTAATAGCTGTTAGTTGAACAAGAACATTGTGAATAGAAGGGGAATAGTGTAGGGGTGTTGTTGTCGAGATAAAAAAAATTCAATATATTTCGGATTTTTTAAAAAGGAACTCTAGAAAAATTTCATTATTATATGTGATTTCCTTGCAAATAAACTTGTATTTTTTTCTTCTGTATGAACTATTTATAAATCATAATCAATTATTCATTTAGTTATAAATAAATAAAACTTCGTGAAAAGGTGTAAATACGCCGGAGATCAATTCCAACTTCCGGGTGTCGTTAGATACTAGAAAATAACAAATAGCCATCTCCTGCTCACTCAATGGCTACTGCTGTTTCGAATCGACTACGCCACTTGCACTGTTGCTGTAAATCTAATATCGTGTGCATTTGTACACTCTGATGTTGACAATTTTAGGATGAGTATCACTGGATCTCGTACGTAGAATTATCACATTTCTCCTTATCTGGCACTACAGCCCTTTGTGGGCTTTGGCCTTCGCGGAGGAGCGATTTCTTGACCCCGGCACTAGAAGGAGGAGATGTGGTCGGCATCTCGCTCCGATCGGTTCGACCCCAGGATAGATCCTGGCACTCATTTTATAGAAGGCTGAGTAGGCCTGGGAGCCATTCTGAATGTTGAGGCGTGATGAAAATCCCCACCTCACCGGGGATCGATCCCCGGCCATCCTCTCACCAACTTAGTGCTCTGAGCCACGCTGACTCCTACCACGTTGCGGTAGATCTCTATCAACTATGTCCATTTTTCGGTGTCCATGTTTTTCTATGATTCACTCTCGATTATTCTTTCTATCATTCCAGTTTTCAGTTGTATTTTACACATTTCTCTGCATCAAAAACTTTTAGGATGGAACAATCGAATTGATGTTACGAACTGCGAAGTCCTGAACTCCTAGATCTAGCTGACGCAAAACATCACATCCTACTAGTTGTCATTTTCGAAAGTCTTCTTTTCATTTATTTCAGTGTTTTCCCAAACATTGTTTGATTCATGGGAATTTCAACTCACTCATGATAAATCAATTGACATTCGTTCAAGTTGTGAAGGTAGTATAAAGCAAAATTTGAACATTTCACCAAATAGTCACTTTCATCATAAGATGGAAAAATAATACAAGCCAAACTCCCATCCAATAATAATGTGTAAGGTTTCTTATGCGCCTAGAATTGAAGATATATGAGAGAAAAGTATGTCAGCGAACACATACATTCCGTTATCATAAACTAGCACTTAAAAAATAATTCTGCGAAGACAGGAAACTTTTACTGGTGAACACAACTGGGTCCTCAGTCAATGTATTATTGTCCCACAAGTTGGAGATTGTAGTTTCGCAAACTGCAGTTCTAAGACATATCACGCAGATGGAGTCAAAGGTTTTCTTATGTTGCTTTACACGATATGAAAGTGCCCAATAATGGTCTACAATAAGCTAATATCAAAGAACATTTTGTGTAAAGTAATAGCAAAACTTTTCAAACGCAAAACCATATGATATTCATGCATAGAAAAAAAATATTCCCGGGTCCATACGGACCCCATCGGTAGTCGGTGCTATATTTTTGAAAAAATAATGCTTTATTTCAAAAAAATTAAAAAAGTGTACTAATGTAATAAGAGGAATAAAAGGAACAAAGTTATAGCATATCAATCATTTTCCTTGATAACGGTCCCTTATGCATGTCACGAGAGTTGCTCTGGGGTCCGTACGGACCCCATTGGTGGACGGAGGGTTAAATAGCTAAATAAAGTTTCATTTTAACACTTACATTTCTTGCGTTTCAAACAATTGTATTCATGTTTATTTATAGATTTAGTGTATGTCCTGGGTTTGAACCTGTGCTCTACCGCTCAGCGGTATTGTGGAAGCGAAGACCCTACCACTAGATCAGTCTAAGTATTCTGTCATTAAAAATAATAATATTATAACTATAGTAAGGAATAAAGGGAAAAGGATAGAACTGTTTAACATACGAGATAATTTTTTTTGGGTGTACGTAGACTGAAGTGAACACATTTGTTTTTTGTAAACACCCAATGTGCGTGAACATTACCAATAATATCGGTTGCATTCCTGACAAAAAAATTATTCATAATCCTTATCACACTCTTTAAATTTACCCACTTTTGGCGTCACATCTTTACGACACTCCTCTTAACAACATTGCAAAACTTCCGACAGGCGAAAACACAGGGCAGAAAATTTTACTTTCTCCGTCCTCCTTCAGCACCTAGCAGCTCTTCGCCGCTAATTCAATTAAGAGAGTCACGTTGAATTAACTTCCGTCTCTGGCAACTCCTTTCCGCTGGACAACATGTTCTAATGAATAAAGGGAAGCTGTGCTTCTCTTGAAGAAAGCGCAGAGGAGGCAAAATCTTGGCGCCTGTCATCTCCAAAGTTTGAGGTGCAGTGTGGGAAGGCAGGCTTCGTATTTCACATTCATCGTGTTTCAGTTCAAAACATTTTCAATCGTAGAAAGAACCTGCATTTACGCTATCAAATGAGATTTTACATGCTAAATTTGGAAGTAAAACCAATCATTAAAATGGAAAGGCTGAAAGTTTCTCCCGGCTATATTTATTTTATTTTTTGATATAAAACATTTTTGGGACATAATAAATTTAATTTTAAATAAGGTCATCTACTTAATACATTCTTTAACCATTTTTAATCATAAACAGCGTATTAAAATTATTAATTAAAAAACAGCTTATTTAAAACAAACTGATAATTTACAAAATTTATTTTATTGTGCACACATAATTCATGATGTCCGCAGGTGAGAAATATTGTTGTATTATTTCAAATCTGGTAGACGATTTTTTTACTGTTCTCCATAATGGAACAAAGAAATACATTTCTATGTAAATTCTGCTTAACTGAATCTTCTCTTTTTCGTTGAAATCGTCATCATATCTTAGGGTTAATTAATCTTAACTCACTTTCTGAATCACCTGGTCAGTTAAAAATACAACGATGTATGGTTTACCCACACTAAATTATTCTTCCTCACTAAAAAGTAGTATTTTTTGTATCTATTGCTAATTTTTATTTTTAACTTTGCGTAAATTTCCCTTTTTCTCCCGCCATACATAACCTGTTGCAAAAAATGAGGTAAAAATATACACTATTTTTTTCTTAATTTGTGTCAAAATGCAAGATGATTGGACTTGTGGGAAGTTTTAGATTTCTCCCACTCGATGTCCTCTCGATGATTTGATGAAGGATGTAAATAGCTCACAATCTGCCTCCCACACGCTAAACGCCGTTAAAGTCAACAGCTTTAAAATTGAACTTGATTTTACACCAAAGAAAGTGAGTAAGTGGATCCTTGTATGCGAAACCACGTTAGAATAATTTTTAAACGAATCGAATTATATATTGTTATTATACCTCATTCTGCATTGTAAATATACCATAATTCAGATGCATCCAGTTTAAAATTGATATTTTTGACCGTGAAATGACATTTGTAGGTTGTGTGTTGCTTAAGTCGTCTTATTAAGATGGCTCAGTAAGTCTTAATTTACCTTTCAAGTAAATTAATGTAATTTCTCAATGACCCTGCATTTTTTTAAAATCCGGTTTTAATCACGGTATCGACAGGTGATGATGATTTTTGCGTATATTTGACCAGAAACTAGTTAAAAAGGCTTCTTTCAAAGAGTTGACAAGTTGCTTTGGAACCCATGAGAGCAATGCTGACTGTATGTCAGAACCTTCTTTCTTTCTATTCTTAGCTAGTCGAGAAAAAGCTGACAATCAACTATTTACTACCAATTGCGTTATTTTTTTAATCATTAAATATGAAAACAAAGTTCTCTCTACCAACTTTTGTATCGTTCACACAGTTGTTCGATAAAATATACGTTTTGTCATGAATAAAAGAATGAGGAACCTATTACCATCTGGTGGTGCTAATATGACCCGAAGGATAGAGTTTGGAAATTTAATATTCTCGTGCAGAAAAATGATTTAAAAAGGAAGGTACAATTTTCTTTCTTAAACTTAGACAAAAACCTAGCACACCGTGGAATATTATTCCCAAAAGTTCCCAAAATGGAGGCAGGAAAAATTCTCAAAATTTTTGGTGGACCCTAAAACCCTCTGTTCGCTTACTTTGAATTAAACATGAAACACCAAAAATATAGAATAAAATGATAATAAAAAACACAATACTTAATGATGCAGGTCGCACTCACAAACTTTTACTAATTATAAGACTAAAGTTGTCTCTGTAAATAATTTATCACTGTCATACTAGAATATTCTGGAAAACATTTCATTTGCGAACGTCTTCGTAATTTCACTCCTTCTTAAATTCATTCTAAACATCAAAAAGTAATTTTACTTTGTAGAAACCTTTCTCTTTCAGTATAAAAATCTTCGTTCCACTCCCCGATTGCACTTAACAAAATTCTTCACTATGCGTTGGTAATGAGTCTTTTTCCTTGCTTTGGAATTTTGTTCTCATCCCTTTTGTAATTTGATTGAAATTCACACTTTTTTTTTGTTTTGCCTTAGTTTATTCCAAATTCAGTTAATTTTGGTTCATTTAATCCTTGTATTCACTTTAGTGGGTTATTATTATTGACAGCAATATAGGCACTATATATGTACAATAATAATACATCATGATACAAAATGACAAGATATTTTAATTTGTTTTAACATAACTTTGGCAAAGCACACCTAATTGAGAAAACACCATATTAATATAAATTGTATATCGACTAATTAAAATTCATGCTAAACGTACTACATGTTTTGTCATTTCCTGACAGCTCATTATCACAGCAGTCGCTCTTCATATTCTTGTGGTGACAGCAAAAATACAATTATTGCTGTCTCGTTAGTGGCATGCGTATCATCAACTTCGGTTGTTCAACATCAAGATTTTTTTCCCACACACCAACTGGAGCTCACGGTGGAAGAATTAAATCAGATTCACTCGTTCATTCTGGTCTAAGAATTAATTAGAGTTTTAATCTAATTTTTGAGAACGTAGACATTTGGTTTCTGAAATACTCAGTAAATAGGAAGTTGATTAAATACACGTGATCCTCATACAAAAAGTTTTACTAATTTAATTTGAAGTAGTTTGAGTAATTTTCAGAGAGTGGTTGTAAATGCTGAATAATTTGTATAAACTCACACCACATTGCATTTCGCAACACTTCATCTCTACGTTTCGTTTACACAAAGTGACTGCTATCTCTAGAATACTTAAACAGTAATTAATTTTCCAACGTTTTGTCAAGTCTACACTACACAAAATCATTACTTCAATGAAACTTTGATTAATGATAGAATTAGGTACCTTGCTTCTTGATTTGTTTAGTACTTCTGAAAAACTTCTTACAAATCGAAAACGCAACCTGGCGTTAAAAATGAACTAAGCTTATATCATTATACGATATTAATGAAAAGATGTGAAGCATCGCCACTGCCCTTGCACCCTTGATCGGAATTGCTGGGATGGTCCCTTGCTTGTTTGCAACTGCTTTTTTGAACGTAAAGTTCATTTATTTACCTCTGACCCTTGAACATCATATCATATTAGAACTCGACCTTTATTCAATATATTGAAGAATATCTAGGAATCCATTATCTCAGACACTCATTCTGATTAAGTTTCTTGAATATTTTGACGAAGATGTACCCGGGACAACCCGTACGAAAATTCAGAGGTAGTTACCAATTAAATACGGTGTTCATGGAAACAGGAAAAATTAGAACTGCGAACTGAAATATACTTGGTAGTTGTGGGGTGGGCAAAGTTTTGCCAAGTGCAAAAATAAATTCTGCAAACTCTGTATATGCTAGTGACGCTGGCTGCTATGCAACCGAAAAATCTTTCTAGCAATAAAATTATGAGCAACAAACCAACGAAATTTAATTTATCATGCGAACTAAAAGCAAAGTATCTAACTTAAACGATTCTTGGATACATCACAGATGTACGATTCGTATTCAATCTTCTACGGTTTGTAAAACATGTGTCTGCAGATGGAGTGGCAAAAATATCCTTCCTTACGAAATATGTATGGAATTTAGGAATTCAGTTCGCTAATTTTATAAAATACATAAAACTTTAGAGTATTGTACTTTCTTATGCAAATATTTCTGAATACCAGCATATTTGACGTTGTGTAAAAAGTTTGAGAGCACTTTAACGGTAAGCAGTGAAATGTTTTAGGCACACTTCTGGAATATATAAGAACAATATACTAATTTCTCAGGCGAGACGCTGATTAAATAGTTAAGACTGGATGAGAAAATAGATCAGAATGCAAAATTACTTTTGCGGTCAACTGTTATTTCCCTCGTATTTCAAGTTAATTAATGCACAAAAGAAATATATGTGGCAATGAAAAAATAAGATAGGAGAAATCTATGGACTAATGACGATCATACACCATTAATATTGGGAGAAAATATTCATCAATTACTTTTATCTTAAATAAAGCTTGTAATCAGTACGAAGAAATATATTAAATGTTAACAAAAATAAGAGACTACATTGTATTTTCCTTGAATTTCATCAATCATTGCAGAGCATAATTTTATTGCTCGTTTTTGTAACGTTAAATTTTAAGTCAATTTTTAGTCGCATTCAATTGTAATTAAATATTACAGTTTTATCTTTATTTGGCCTGCTTCGTGTATGTTGAGGAAAGAAAACTAAAGTCTCATCAAATTATAACTAATTATGAAAACTGAGAATACGCTCTGAAGTTAGAGTAAATAATCTGTTACTTCTGGTGATTAATTTTCATATCATATTAAAATAGCAAAATAATTTACTTCTATTCACACGATATATCGGGGTATCTTTACTCTTTATTATAAAATAATTCCCATCGTACCATCACCAAACACTTCTCGCTTTTATACGAGAAAAGCATTTGTTGAATTTGAGTTTTAACTTGCGCCTCACTGAGTTATAAATAAGCCTTCTTTAAGCCGTTACAATCCATGGCAAAAGTAAGCAAATGCTGATAAAAAGATTCGATTATCCTTTTTGAGAGAGTGGAGGTTTTCTTTTATTTGGCTAAATTATGATAACGTAATTGCTACATTTGGCAAAAGAATCGTTTTAGAGTAATTACAGTTTTTTTTTTAATTTGCGCGACTTCCTTTTGAAATATTCATAAATATTTCACATACGAATCGGCTTCCTTATCTGAAATCAACTTGTACGTGGCAGTTATGATCACCTTGCGTCTTACTACAGAGAGCTATCTACTTTTTGAAGTGGTTTCCTCTAAGTAAGAAACGATTTTTTTAAATTTAATACACATGCAAATCATCATTAAGTCATTTTATATGTCCTTTTTCAGTTCAAATCTTCTTTCTTTGTCTTATTTGTAATTTCTCCATAATTAATTTGTGTTTTCAGTATTATAATATGTATTTCAAGTTCCTTTCATCTCCTATCTTTTATGAGCCATCACTGTTTCTCATCTAGTAGAATATCATAGTCAAGTAGTCAGTTTCCATTTCTTGATGTGATGTTATGACAACGAGCGAATCCTTCACAGAAATTCAATGGAAAATATGTTTCTTAATGAAAATGAATGTGATACTTTTCTTTCCATTCGTAGTAAACATGAATTCTAATACTGAATTTATTTTCATTTTTGTTAAAGATTGATATTCAAATTTTCATTCTAATAATTATTTCTAACGATGCACGAGAATAAATGAAATCAGAAAATCTAGGGTTTGAAAATATCTCCTGAGTAATTATCAATCATGACTTAGATTATGAACGACACGTCAAACAAATTCTGTAACATTACTTGATTTCTGTAAAGAAATACATATTCTCAGGTCATGACAGTGAGTTAGTGCCATTTAATTCTCTTGTATATTCTGACTTTCACTTTCTAGTGAAGTAAAGACTCATTCCGGGTTTCAATGGTCGATTGACCTCTACTTAAAATTCTTTTCTATATTACCAAATTAAAACTGAGACAAAATATTATAGAAATTGAAACATATTCGGGGGATAGGGATAGTTTTACTAGTTAGTTAAAAAAAGGTGGTAGCCAATTGAGCATTGAAATGTGGAATGAGCTTCGTTTTTTTTTCTAAGTTAGATTGCTCTATCATTCATTAATCTTTCGTTTTGGGTCTTATTATTGAAAAGGTAACAATTGTAAACACAAGTTTTCTTCTTTTCATCGAATTTAGAATAATGATATACTTACATCTACCAAACAAAATTTACGACCCTTCCATGAAGTAAACATGTTCTCAAAGAGGGTGTTTGCATTTCGTATAATCTTCTTACACATAAATTCCTCTCGTCACTTTATCCGCACTCAGCATTGTGGGAAGAATCCGAGGCAAGACGTATGCGTACAACTCGAAGCAATACTCCGGAATGTTAATAGCGAGCCTTGAGCACGCACTGGAGAAAGAAGGCTGAAAGACAAATAGCACTTTCAAGCTTCTCTCCTAATTCTCGAGTTTTGTATTAAAAGTTTGGAATTTTGGTGATAATTAGGAATGCGAGAAGTTGCCATACTCTCCTACAGTGACTCCCTTCATGCGACCTCCGTCTCTACGCTTTCTAAGGAACCAGGTAACAATATTGAACAGCTCTTCCAGCCACTCATTTTCTAATATTAATGTTTCGTATGGAATAATGAGATATAATGCTTGTACGGTAATCAAATACGGTTCTAAATCAACTGAATCCACAATTACTACTGACACCAACGAGCAACTCCTAACTTCTGCTGTTTAGTTTGCATTGTATGCAGGCCAAATACTCCAGTGACAGAGTCCAACATGAACTACAATTAGACGCAGAAGGCAAGAGCGGGTCGCTGGGGAGGTGTCGGTGGGCGAGGTAAGGACTCCTGGGGTTAATGGAGGAGTATGAGGAGGAGGAAGCCCAGCGGGATCCTCCAGGAACGACTGACTTGTGGCTTCCTTGGACGACGTCAATGCTCAACAAGTCGGGCGACGTACTTCGAGTTGCTGAAGAGAACGATGTCGCTATTGCTAGCTCTCAGGATTTCGGCGTATTTTGGGAGGAGGGGACTCAGCGAGTGAACAGAGCAATAAAAGAGACTTTAAACATTTTTCAAAACAAGCTTTTACTATAAGCAAAAATGTAATGTTCTAAAAATTAAAAAAAATTAACTTCAGTAAAATTGAAAAACAGAATGTGTAACTACAAAATAGTCCCCTAAAGTTCTCCGAAGGTACATAAACGTATATAGTTTTAAAATATGAACTATAAATTTTAAAACTTTGAATTTTCTTCAGAAATTCTAAAGTAGTATTAATACTATTGACGTTTGACGCCTCTATCATTTTATGTAGCTTTTTTACATCTTCGTTTATGTATCTTCAAAATACTTGCACCTACGACGAGTGACCAAGGATGATTTTTATGTGGTAATACTTTTTTGATTTTCAGTTTCACTGAATACTATTTTTTAATTTTCAGAACAGTACCTATCCAAAAATGCTTGTTTGTAAAAATCTTTTTACATTAAATTTTTAATTTTTCGTTTTCGAATTCGTTTATTTACTTATTCTAATAACTAATCTTGATTGTTCTTATGTATGAAAATATTAATATTTTGTTATTTACTTCGATAAGAAAAGGAATTCGAGCTGATACTATAGACTGATAGCATACGAAGACACTAACTGATATACAGCCTTAATTTTTGTGCGATGAAACTCGTTTTTTCTGTATAACGCACCTCTGTATAATTCCTTATATTCAGTAATTTAGTATGGACGTATAAATACGACAAACATTAACACAATATACAATACGCGATATACCTCCCTCCTCCCTCATCAGCTCAGTTCAATAACATCACAACATATATTAATATACCAATAACACATATCAGTGAAATTTAAGTTCATTCAGTAACTTGGAAATGGCCGAAAAACCAATGACATATTATGAACCGGAAGTACCACCTACATATGCATGTTGCAAGTTAAATAAATATACATTTGTGCAGTTATTGCTCACTAAGTAGTATACAAAAAGGAAAACGGAGAAGATACAGCGAGGTAGAGAGGAGAAAAGGAGAATTTAGGGAAAAGAAGAAACACGCATTTATGAAATGAGATTGGAGACGACGATAAACTAAAACTAAAGGTGACAGAAAAATTAGTTTTGTCCGAAAGCATTCACTGTATATCTGACTGACGAGGTAGAGGTAGATACGTAATAACAGAGCTGATAATATGGAAAATATCATTGTAATCGTATTATCTGATTCGTCATATTAATGCTAAGGAATTTGTAGAAAAATAGCTGTTGACTGATTGTATTTATTGAAATTTAGTATAAATTTATTGAACTAAGTTAAAGTAACTTATTGGTAGAGAAATCTCCCGGTACATAAAAATGTCAATAAGAGAAAAAATCAAGATAGAAAAACAAATTTACTTTTTTTTAAATAATTGTTTGACCAAGTCTCGAAATATTACCAAACATAGATGTAAAAAATTATCCCCGAGTTACAGGCACATGATTTTTCACAAACAACATTCACAGTAGTAAAAGAGGCCTAACAATTTAGGAGATCGCAACTAGAATATTCTTAACCATGCCTGACAGTATTCTCTGTACATTTCCTGTGCACACTACTCACAATTCTGTAAGCTTTCTTCTTGCTTTCGATCTAGTACGCTTTGTTATACTCCTAAATAAATATAAATTACCAATTTAATACTTTTACAACCTTTATTTGGACTATTCGCAATATTTATGTTGATGAATAATCTTTATCGTGAATATTAACCCCTATAAAACTCTAGATAAAAAAAGGACAAAAGTAATACAATACACCTGTGGTATTTGTGTTTTTATACGTAGGATTACTGAAGATTACAAGAAAAAGGAGTAAGCAGAACGTCCTGGTTTATACGCATGAAGAATGAACATCTGATGGGAGTGGAGTGAGAAGCGCTGGAGGGAAGCAGTGAAACAGAGAACGTTTTCGACCACACAAAATGGATTGCCTCGTTAAATTCGTGGCAGATCCGCTGTGATGTGAATGTACAATGCTAACCTTGGAAGAATATACAAATGAAATGATATTGCGCATTCAGACCCCGCAGATCGAAGTCAAATGAAATCTCCCTCAAAGGGAAACGAAAGGGAAAAAATGTAATTGGTGGCAGCAGGAGTGAAGCTTTGTTAATTGTTTGGTGTTAAAAACTTTGAAAGGAAAGTCATAGTTGCTTTATGGTTTCATACAGCTGTTTTAGATGTATGAAACTCTAAAGCTGCTGTATGCTAAAAACTCATCATTATAAGCTGAAATGCGCTTAACAACGATTTGCAAAATACAATTTTGCCTTCTCTCACTGAAAGCCATGTACTGTAGTCGCTTTACAATCACACAACATTTTGATGAGGATAGTTACATGAAAAAGTGTAAAGCATTTTAATTATTTTTTATAAAATTATTATTTACCACTTGACCAATGAGACGGTATAGTGAATCCAGTACTACAAGACATTTTAAATAATTCCGCTACTAGTTTGAGACATGTTTTAACAAATCAAACTATTATGAAAAGTTATATTTATGATACGTTGTTGAATGATAAGTAAAATGAACGGAAGAAAACATTGCTAATACTATCTCATTTAATTCAATACGCTTCAATTTTGAAAATTATTCCTTTTGTCTAAGAATTACTTCGAATTCACTGCAAGAGCTTTGATTACTAGTTCAATAATATGAATATATAAGAAGTATACGTCTTATGGAGGGAACGAAGAATTTATCAATTACACTTTTATGAAATGTTCGAGTAAAACGCAGCTTGTGCGTGAGTAGTGTAATTTGTATTTCTTTCATTTACAACGATTATAAATAATAAACAATTTCCAAGGATTATAAATAAATGTCACAAGTAAATAATATTATGTTGCATTTTAACAGAGCACTGGTTGTCGAATAAGTGATAGACTAAGAAAATAAATGCTTTAAATGCATATTCGAATAAAATTGTTTATACAATATGTTGCGAAAAAAAGAGAAGAGTAAATACTTTCCGTCACGTTCTTACAACTACGCATCTTGCGTTCAACCGCATCCGCGAGAACAAAGGAATGAGAGAATTGACTTAATCAAATGAGTACTGGCAAACACGAGAGAACCGCAGATTTGATTTTCGGGAAAAGTTGATGCAGTTGGTTGAGGTGAGCTGAAGTGATGACAAAGCATACATGTGAAGTGTGCAGGAGCATTGAAGGACTGAGACCGGAGTGAGTCCATGGAAAGACGAGTACCAGAAGGATACCTGGACTCCCGCAGTTGCAAAAAAGGTTGAGAAAAATCCAACTGCCTGCACTTGAACTTATTGGCACATACAGTGGACATCGGTGTCCAATGGAAATTTGGACAAAATTTGTTGTCAATTTTTCGTGGTTTTAAAATATTATAAACCATTAATGTTTTTAATGAGATCACCAGCTTTTGACAATTGTTTTGGATGAATTAAATGCCAAAATTTACTAAGTCTCTTTTGAGCTAATCAACTTAAAATTAGTTGCAAGTCCTTTTAAATAGTTTTCATTGCTCTTATTAATAATCCAGAACGAAAGAAAAATTTAAAACTTAGCGAAAACAGGAGCTATTATTAAGATGCATGGAAAAAGTAGTACTGTTAAGAGGATCCGTTCCAACAATTATCCATATATTTTCGTATTATTCTTTATAAAGTATTTTTTGTTTCCCAATGTACACAACCGAAATAACACTTAATTCATAATGAAAACTAGACTATTCGTATCAACTGATTGATAGAACCTGAAGAAATGTAATAAAGTATTTACAAAAATGTTTTGCGAGAATGCGTGGCGGCAACTCTTGTGAGTGGATGCTCCTGACGCAGAAAGTAGCTTCCGACAGAGCGTCATTTGCTCCGCCCACTCCTTTATCTTCGAACAGCGCTGAAATGCCCCGTTTAGGTTTTGCCTGCGAGCTGCTGTCGGATTGGATAGGGGTTCTTGTTCTACAAGCTCAGGAAACTGAGTGCCTTCCACGGGCGAGAACTGGACTGAAAGTGTCTTGGAGTTTGACGTGTCGTTCATAATCCAACTCAAGATTTTTAAATCTGTATTAAGGAGATAGCTTCAAAGTCTTTGATTTCCTGATTTGATTTATTCTCGCGCATCACTTCGAAATTTAAAATTAACATTTCTTCTCTGATTAGGAATAAAAATGAATGAAGTATTTGTATTCACGTTTATTACAAATGAAAAAAAAGTTTATTTTCTTATAGAAACGTATGTTCTCATTTTCATCTGTTTCGCAAATGTATCTAAAGATAACTCTCGTAATTTCATTATTTACATATTTTTAGTAAATTCTTAAAAAATAGATTCCTTGTCATTGAAAATAAGCAAAATATTTCTCTCTCATGCATTTCATTGTTTTTATATTTAAGTGAGATATTTCTTTCCCTTACGAGATGATATTTTCCAACTAAGACATTGCAGAAAAGAAGTGAATCATTTAATTTTGTTGACACGTGCATCCTTATTTTCCTGGAATTCCATATTTGTCTGAAATGTTCTGAATGGTATTCTATGTAAAAAAAAAAGTTATTTCAGGGAACGATGCATCACGACAATAACTGCCGCTGTCAAAAGACTTCTCATAACCTGAACAGTTGCAACCAGAAGAGATTAATTGGAGCAAAATAAATCTGACCCCTTAAATTATTCTTAACCGTCGCATGAGAAAGGAAGAAATTGTATCATATTTTCATCTATAATCTTTAATTAATTTCACCATCAGTAAAATATTGTACGGTGAAAAAATCTTTACATTCACAGTTGCACGTACATATCCACATCTGGAGTTTAATGTTTGAGTATAAGAACATCACCGTAGCAATATAATTTACAATTCTTTATAAACATTTAAAACTATCCATAACTATCAAATAACAGCAAGAAAGAAGAACCAAATGATTCTCTGCATACCAACATTGAGAGTATTTGCAAAAATGTTAAATGTTATTTAAAAATCTATCATTCTTTATAAGGAAGCCTAATTAAGATTACGGATAAACAATAAGAATTAGAACTCATTTTTAATCAAACTGTGGAATAATGCACAAAGTATTTTTTAAGTGGTGTAAGCAAATTTTATCAATACATTATATATCTCATGGGCGAAACTTGATAGAGAAGTAACAGACAGTATTTTATAAAAATTGTAAAATAATGTGTAACGATGTATACTTTATTGTAAGTAAATTTTACTAATAAATACAGTCATGTTTGTACGAAACTGAATAATGATGACAAACAATAAGTAATAGAAAGCATTTTTGCATAAATTATGAAATAATGGATCAGAAGATTGTACCTATTTTTAAATTTAGAAATACTGTAAAAATCTATTAGATCTTCATAAAGAAATTTCAGTAATAAGATAAGTAGTCAAGTGATAAATAGTATTTTTTATAAAATTGTGAAATAATTTGACAAAATCTATCACATTTTAATAAGAAAATTGTAGAATAATTACCATAACTACTGAAAGAATCAATTTAATTCAAAGGGGTTTTATTACACATTTTTTTATATTTACAAATAAACAAATTATTACTCAATACTGACGGGACTGAAGACCCATTCACCTATATTGAAGCCCGAGAGTGCCGTGGACTGTACCCTGGAATTTACTCTCAACGAATGTTCGAGTTTCTTGGAACTATGAACTTAACTTTCGAATATCGTGACAAGAATACTCATTGAGCACTATTAGAAACCACGAAAACAATACATCAGGATAAGCAAGCCCAATGTATACTACAAATAAATAATAATGTAAAACATTAATCTTATCTTTTTCTTTCCTTCTTCCTCCTCCGTAGTTGAAGTAAACTTCCAAGTAAACTAAAACATATTTTTGAAGACAGAATCACATACTTTTAATATTTCCAGAATTTTTTCCTGTAAAGAATTTTCTCAGAATTCGCACCATCGTTGGTCTGTTATCTCTCATAATTTCTATTTCCAGATGTATTTTATTTGTTCGTTTGCGCAAGTCCTCTTCGAAAAGCCCTACTCTTAGATTTTGTTCGGTTTTGGTACAAGATAAAATGTGAATCCATTCCTCCTCTTCTTCGCAGAAAGGACACCTCTACTCGTAGTTTTCGGATTTTCCAACCATCCTATCTGAACCATGCATATTCTGCTTTCTTTTTTATTTAAAAAATCAAAATATGGCATTCTTCCTCATTCCCCAGAGACTACCATTTGAACGATGAATGACCGCTTCTCCAATCTGTAGACTGAAATAATTTTAATAGAGATAACGGACATAAGATAAGTGACAAGAAGTCTGTTTAGAACTGAACGATGTAAAACTAGATTACATGAGCAAATTTTAGTAACAAATCCCATTACGTCTGTACGATGCTTAATAGAGACTATGTTCCAAAGATAAGTAATAGTGAGCATTTTTTGAATAAATGTGAGTAATTCCAAATAAAATGTTTGTAAATATTTCTCATTGTAAACGATCTAAAGTGAAGGGAATATAATTATAAGCCACATTTAAAAGTATATTATTTTCTCTCAAAAATATTTTTTTGATTAATATCATAACTTTTGAGTGACGCTTAGAAATGATTAATGATAACTTTCAGTAAAGTATTGAAATAATCTGGAAAATTCTGTTAAGTCCTGAGAAGGAAAATTCAGTTAAATATTGTTAACCTTTCAAATGATGCTTAATGAAATCGTGGAAAATTGATTAGTGACAGGTTCCCATTTTTTTGCGAAATTGTGAAAATTCTATGAAGTTTGACTCGGCCAATTTTAATAATTACTTTTATGACATATGAATATAACTTAAAAACGATTCCTGGTAAACAATAAGGGCTTGCTGTAATTAAGTTTTTATAAGCAAATTTTAGTAAAAATTCCATAGACTTTAAACAAAGCTTCGTACAGATTCCCTGGCAAACGACGATAGGGAAAATTTTTAACAAAATAGTGGAATAATATAAAATATCAGATAACAAAAATAAACGTTTGTAATAAATTTTGTGAGTTGTTAATGAAACCCGTAGCGAATCCGAACAGACTTTGTCATTTTTTTTAAAATTGTGAAATCACATGAAAAATCTCGTCGAGTTTAGTTTAATAGAGATTCGTTATAAAAGGCTGCAATTCTCTTTTAATCTCCAGTTTCACAGAACATGTTTTAAACCACTACAAAAAACTGATTTGATACACGTATTCACAATTTTAATTTTTGTTTTCCTACTGATTTTGTTTGACAGTCATATATTGCGGAGCGGAGAGAAACCTATTACCAATTGAGTCACAATTTTGATGCATTTCGCTTCTCCACCATATTCAGATATTTTTCTTCCCAGGAGATAAAATCTTTCACTTCTTAACTATTTTTCTTCTCAGGGTAATAGCATTTGTTAACTTCTTGTTGACCCGTTTCTACTGTTTCCTTAATATGATTTGTAGACTAACTCTCACCGACTCAGCTTTTAAATCATTTATCTTGTCCTCCGAATCATTCCATTTATGTCAATAGCTGTCATTACATTATCATAAATCTCCCAAGGATTGCATTACTCGTATATTTCACATTGTACCCTCTGACTGAGAATATTTTATCAAACATTCTATTTGGTTAATTGAAAGCTTTCCAATTACTTACTTTTAACCAATCGACCACTACGGTACATGCCTCTCTCTTGTTGAGAGCGAAACATGCACAGCTAGAATGTGAAAACTGGTTTCTCAGCGCTCACGGTCGAGAGCGAAATATTTTTGTTAAAAACAAACAGAACACATATCACTTGCGATATTGCGTCGAATCATCATATGTTATCGGGAAACCCAGGTTGCCCTTCGTCTGCTGTCTGTTTTCCAGCATATACAAAGTTTTTGTAATGCCGAGTAATCACATACTATATTAAAGGGAGTTAGATTCATTTGGCATTTCGAAGAGACACAAATTGTATCTTTACCTCTTAAAAATTCTAGTTCTCTAAAAATATTGGAACATATATCTAATCAGCTACCAGCTTACTTTCTATTTTAATCCTTCTTTATTGTTTGATTAACTCACTACATAAAATGCAATTCAGATTTTTAAATGTGTAAAATAATTTTATTTTTCAAATTACTTCTGACGTTTTTGGCTCTATTAATTTTAAAATAACTCAATGAAACAATACTGATTCAAAATATTATTTCGTAAGTAATTTTCTTAGATGTAATTGAAATATTGTCTCGTACCATGTTTCCAAAAATTGTGGTTAACAATACGTTCAGTATTTTGCATTTAATTTCAACTTTTCATTTCAAACTTTGAAATGATTCCGTATAAATTAAGGTAAAACAATATATTACTGCTGGGTGCTTAACAAAACAATCGGTTTGAAACATCAATTTTAAAACAATCAAGTTTTTTTAAATACGTATTTCATATTATTTTTACCTGGAAATTAGTGTAAACTTATTTGTCTAAATAATTCTTCATTGACGCATGAATGATCCTTGGATATTTAACTGATGCTAATAAAACGAATTAATTTTTAATTTTAATCAGTTGGAGGATGTGATTGTCCCAAAAATATTTATATGATGTGTACTATATATTTATTTTTCCTATTAATATCTCCATTCTCATAATTAAATCATTCCTCGTGAGGGATATCATTCTGACAATTCGTTATCACAATGTTCAGACAAATATAGAGGTGAAATCTGACCTATCAGCAATCAGTAACGGCTGTCAAAATCCGGTGATACATCCGGATAGGCACGTCGCGTACACGATCGAAGGGAAGGTGACAGACCTCATCCTACGCAAACAGGCATCCTGCACTTCTGTCCACCGTGCGCCCTTTATCGGTGTATTCTCTGCGTCGGACAGTTCCATAATTGCATTGGTTCCGATAACACTGAGCACAATATAGGGCCAAATCTATTGCCCGAACAGCATATGCATTCAATTGTGAACTCCTTTGGCACACCGCGTAACCCTGCGTGGAGCTGCAGGGACTTGAGTAGGGTTAAGGAAGCTGCTCCAAAGCCACGCTCGAAAAACTAACCTTCCATTAGACCACAGCTTCCGTGATTTAAGAGGAAATCACTTACACGACGAGCGATACGAGACTCACGGTACTGCAGATGAAGGGATGACTTGAGGAACGTAAACAAACCCGATATGATCGGAGATCAACATTATTAGATGGGAGTTTTATAACAATATTATTGTCATAAATATCTGATAACTTTTTCGGGATATGCAGATATTTTTTCTGTGTACCTACACGTATAAAAGATACGTGATAACTTTCGGTCAAGTAAAAATCGCAACGAGTCGGGATTCGAAAGAGTCCCGGGTTAATTCCCGGCTTGCGGCCATTTTTACCTGACCGATAGTTATCACTTATTTCTAGACTGTTTTCTTGAACTTTTTTTTTCGTTGGTAGTTTTCAGAAGATAAAATAAGTAAAACAATTTTTGGTAATACTGTGATATATATGAATAATAATTATGTTATGTTAAATGAAAATGGGAGACGGGACCGAGATTCGAACTCGGAAACTTGAGCTTAGCACGCCCGGGAGGCGAATGGAATGGCGCAGTTGTTAAGCGCATAGCGCGCTAAGCTCAAAGTCCCGACTTCGTATCTCGGTCCCGTCTTCTATTTTCATTTAACATATCATTATTAATCTGTTTCCTGGCGGTGAGGTTCACCGCAATTTAAGAAATTTCTATATAGAAAGAAGTTAAAAATATTTTAAATCGAATATTCTTTACATTTTTTAGTAAAGTGTAAAGTTATTGCAACACTTACGACTGGATTATTCCCTTTAAGAATATTAAATGCGAGTGCTATGTTATGTGGTTGGACTAGTGTTGGAGTAATAATATCAATTAGCCAGTTTCACCTCAGAAAAAGAACTTCATTTAAAGTATTCTCTAACTACATAGTGTATTACAGGTTGAGAATATATTTTGGAGTTTGAGAGAAAAGAAATCAGAAACTTGGAAAACTCGAGAAGATGTAGGTTTTCATCACATAACAATCGCATTAACCTTAAACGAATTAAAGTTCAGTCCAATAAATTCATCCATTTTCTTGATAAACATCATGAAATAATTACGCGATTAAACAAGAAACATACCAAAATGCTTTAGTGAATAAAATCGAAGTTTTAAAACTTTTTCTCTGGATGTTTCAAGAATAATTGACATCATGTTAATAAACTATCGACTTGAATGTAAACAGGTTATGTATTTATTATTCCACATATCCCTGCCAGCTCTTGTTGTTTCTACGTTTTTTTCAAACTCCCACAAGCTGAAAGAATCCTATGAATGAATTATGATTTCTAATAGTTATTCCGTCTGGCTGGTTACATAGACTACGTTTATCCCGAGAGCTTTCGCTAAATGCACCTGTGAGAGCCACACCCGTTCACTAGGGATCAAGCCAGTGTGGGGATAGTGATTAGCATGCCCCGCTTTGTGGTGTAGCATTTCTAACCTCCCGACGTCACCGATTAATAATAATAAATTTATTGTAAAAAAGGAAGCAGTACTAACTGCGTATGACGTGGAGGACAATAAACTAATTTACTCTCCGGAAGCAAGCAAGGGACGTATTCCATCAATTCCGATCAAGGGCCCTAAGGCTGAGGCGGATTCAAAAAATTCAGCAAAAATTTCTAGATAAGATGAAAAGTTAGCTGCGAGTTATAATGCTAATAAATGTCAATATGTTTGTAATTTAACGCAAAAAATTTACATGAAACATTTATTATCGAACTATAGATTATTCTGAGTATAGTGTTTAAAAGTCATAAGAATTGAAATAAAACTAAATTCACGAGCGCGCAGAGCTCAAGGTCCCGGGTTCGAACCCCGGTCCCGTCTCCCATTTTCATTCGACGTAACATGATTAAATTCACGATTTATTATTACAATAATCATGCCCCTAGACAAAGCCTAGAGAACCTATGAGAAATCCACCTCTACCTGAAGGAAAACCGGACCAAAACCCGGGCCAGAATGGGCATTACAAACATCATTCCGTGATTCGTACAGAAAATACAAAGGGAGAATTAAAGCAAGAGGTTTGTATTAAAGGAGTATTAAAGGAATTTTTCTGTGACCTCTAAAAAGTATTTCTTATGAAGAAATAGATTGATATTCAACTTATTATGGATGTGCCTACAAATTTAAGAAAAGTTTTCGTTCCGACCGAACGATGCAATATTGACTACATTCTCGTCTTCTATCATTTTTCTATAACAATATTGTGATGACGGAAAGCAAGTGACCGATGTGTGAGTAAAATGTCAGTCTACTCCCAACATCGTTCAAAATATTCCAACAATACAATGTTATTGGAAAAATCATTAAATTGCATTTGTATCTTCAGATCAAAACAAATTCTATTCGTATTTTTGTCGAATTATTCTTCAGCAACGGCCCCGAGTACACGGTACTGCATCCAGGAAATCGTGTGCTTCATGGAATAGAATTCATAATAGATTTGCTATAGGAATTTCTTTTCTGGAACATCAGCAATTTGTCAATTTTGCAATTTAATCACGTATGAAACGTAATACATGAGTTAAAGATTCTTATAAATTGAGAAACATAAAAATCCAATGAAGTTATCAATAATTAGTATAGATCTATCTCTTTCAGTACGCAACATTTTGAGAGAGAAAGGTTTCATGTACCGTCAGCCATTTTTTCTTAAACTATAAATATCCAAAAATTAGAATAAAATTATAAAATTGGGAAAAACATTTTTTTTAAATTAAACTAATATTGATATACTATAAGGGATAAATTAATTTAACTGTCACCAAAAATTAGCAAAACTATTGCGATAATTTTTTGTAATTATAATTACCTGTAATGATAAAAGACGCGTCTTCCCTCAAACCGTGCAATTGTAAAAAGAAATCTAACAAAATATAGTACGTGAATATCTTGATGTTTGCACGAAGGCAATTACATTTTTTTGATACTACATTTCGTTATATTTTGTAACTAAAGTTTAATCATGTTACGTCAAATGAAAATGGGAGACGGGACCGGGGTTCGTACCTGGGACCTTGAGCTCAGCGCGCTCATGCGCCTACCGACTGCGCCATCCCGTTCGCCTCTCGGACCCGTCTACCATTCTCACTCAACTTGTGAAACTCAAAGACCTCTGAGGTGGTCTCGTAGAGACTAAACTCCTCATCTGAGGCGACTCCCTCAGGAAGTACTTTATTTTGGTAGTATTTTTTCATTTCTGGTTCACAAACATAGAAATCTCTTAGATTGCGGTGAACCTCACCGCCAAGTAACAGATTAATCATGTGACGTCGAATGAAAATAGGAGACGGGACCGGGGTTCGAACCCGGGAGACGGGCCCGAGAGGCGAACGGGATGGCGCAGTCGGTAGGCGCATGAGCGCGCTGAGCTCAAGGTCCCGGGTTCGAACCCCGGTCCCGTTTCTCATTTTCATTCGACGTAACATGATTAATCTGTTACCTGGCAGTGAGTTTCACCGCAATCTAAGAGATTTCTATGTAACAAAAGTTTATTATTGAACATACTTGTTTCATTATATTTAGTTCCAGATAACATATTTTATTATTTACATTATCTTAGAGTGCGTTAAGAGATCCTTTGGTTTAATTGTAAATTTAGGTCTTATAGATTACTCTTTATTTTAATAATTCTATAACACAGTGACCCGACGCAAGTTGTTAGAGTGAGCATGCACCTTTGGGGAAATATTTACCAACTTCGACCGCGCTCACCTCGCATTTAGACTTTCCATGTGGAATGAAAAATGATAATTTATTTTCTCTATATATATTTCCATGGTTGATTTAATATATTTCTATTAAGAATTATTTTAGAAAATTGTGTCTAATGGTGAACATTTTATAAAGATTTTACTCTTTTTACAACTTTACTCCTGTGTTAGTAATATTGACAAAAATATTTCTCTAAGTTATATAATTTAAATTTAATTATTGAAAATCAGTAAAATTGACCTCTGGAATTGCAATTTCTGAAATATCATTAAATGATAGTTTCATCTTTAGTCCCAAGTAAAGTTACTAATCATTTGCAGGAAATACCAAGAGGGTATAGATTGATAAAATTATATTTTATACTTCGCATGACGTATTGACACTTCGAACACAAGATATTTCTTACTTCACATGAAATGATTGTAAATGTGGCTAGTTTGTCCACTTTGCTCATATATTCATACTGAACCTACTACATTTCCATTATTATCTCGGCTCAATGTATTTTCCACAATGTATTTTTGGTTGTGTACTCACTCGTAATACATTCTTTATTTATTTCATAATATTGCAACGCAGTATTACATGTTGGGCACGTATCCTGTTCTGTACAATTCACCTTCGGCCCTCAATCTCACTCCAATCACTTATCACCCACTCTCTTTCGAGTACTTGTAAATTATTTCTATTCCATTATTCACAATGTAGCCCAATTCACCTAAATCTTCCTCCATTTTCCACATTCACCCCGTCATACGCTCGTTTCTTCTACCCCGTCGTGTTTCTGTGCCCTTCATCCCAACACGTTCCCGCCATCTCCCACATGTCGTTTGAGTTGTCTCTGGGGCGAACCCTTTCCTGCCACCCCCATGCTCCGCGGCGGCGCTTTGCGTATGCATGAGGTAGTACGCAGTCTGTCCCTGTGCGCCCTCGCGACCTGGACTCAGCACTTTGTCCTCGGATGCAGCGACGGCTGGAAGCAGGCCGACACCCACGACCCCCACTCATTGGCCACCTCACAATACACATCTCGAATAGCAAAACACACTCACGAAGAAGTATAGTCAAGTTTCAGGCTGAAATGGCCAACTACTGCTAAGTCACAAGTTTTCGGTGGAACATTGCAAACTATTTTTTCTACAAATGTACTTGAAAGTTCTCAGTTAAATCTATTTGTAGAAACTTTCAAATAATAGCTAGAGATTTCTGTTAAAAGTTATAAGATAACTTGTTCAATTTAATGGGATTTGTACTTCATTACATTACTGGTACTATAAAAAATGATACCAGAGATATGAGCTTACCAAGGGAGAAAAGTACTGTATTATAATTAAATAAAAAACTACAGTTATTATTCGACAGATAAAAATTTGTCTTCAAAATAAACTCGAAATATTAAATAGCTGTAATGCACAACATAATATACCCTCGTTTCGGAAAAAGTCTTTCCAGCTTCTGAAAATATCAATTCAGTTTTTTATAGCACTTGAGATACGCTCAAAAAACAAATAAAAAGGAAAACAATGCACGAAAGTATCCAATACGGGAAATAACTAATGTACTTTCAAACTTATCGTTATAAAAAATAACGAGGAAGATTTTGTGGCCTCTTTGTTACTCAATATTCAATTGAAAACTTTTCATAGGAAAAAAGGAGGCATGATACTGTAATTAGAGTCAAATTATCCGGGTAATGTATCCAAAATATTTGATTTCCCGCGCCTCTTTACCTCAGAAAACATAGGTGAAAAAATGCTTAAGATTTGGTTAGATTCTTATGACCGCTTGTTCTTGATAGCATTATCATGGCATATTTATCACAATAATATTTATGAATGATTTGGGTGCATGGATGATGTGAGCAATTTAGAAATAATTTCCTTTGGACTTCCTGTCCCACTTTTTTCTCCGAATGAGCAAATATGTTATCGTTACACTTTTTGCGCGCGATGAGTATAGAAGTAAGCTGTAGCTATAGTAAATGTTTATTATACCCTATACAAAGGTCGCTCCAAGAGTAAAAGACAAAATGTATGAATGTTTTTTATGATCGTTGTAAGTTGAAGTCGCAATAAGAGTCTATAATAATTTCAACTATTCGGACTAACTGCTCCTTTTCTCCAGCCTGGCAGGATCTCCATCACTGTATCCTGGCTCCTGCCCACACCACTGCACGTCGTTTGAAAGTAGGGAGAGGAAGGGTTGTATTTAGGCATCTAGAGATATAGGATTCCCACAGACAATAATTTTACTTGAAAATGAAGATTGAAGACAAAAATTCAGTTCCTCAGGAAAGTAGTTAAAGTGACATAACTAGAAAAATGTAAACAAGCGGTACCTATTAATTGATATAATTATTTCAGGCGTTTTAATCACTTTTCCTGCTCGAAATTGTATTTTCCTGTACAGGGGAAAAGTTGGGATTCAAATAACTGTAAGGTATAATTTTGAAATACGTTTGGTCACTATACGGCGAAATACCAGGAGACGCCTATATAACTCTCCCTTCTGGTGTTACACGGAAGCGAATTACGAAGCAAATATGCGGTGATTCCACTGATCTCTGTCGGTGTAATTATCCTGTGACATTGGTTGTGAACAATGAATAGTTCATAGTTCGAAAATTGCTCTACGTTTCAACTTCATACATATACAATCTTCGGACAATATTGTAAGCTATATTGGCAACTCATGAGATAGATAATACGTACCATTACGTGCTTATTTTCTTTTATTACAATTTTTCCTACATAAATAACGTTTTTGTTCATAAGCTTACTTTTACGTGTTATAAACGCATAAAATGTAAAAAGCGTCTACTTGAAAAAACCCGAGTTACATTTATGTTATAAGGTTACTATCACACAATACAATTTTAGACAAACTATATACGTGAAAATATTCAAGTTGATGGGAGCTGAATATTATTTTTAAATAAATTTTGCTTTGTGTACCCAAAATAAAGTGTTCAACATACCTTGCTGGCTCAAGTAAGAGAATTGCCAATGAAAGTTTGTAAACAAAATTGAAAAAGTTTGAAATGAATTGTTATTTTTATTATATTTCAGCAGTGTGCCAGAATGATTAATCTTTTAAATGTAAAGTTATGCCTCCAGTGTAATCAACGTGTGAAAAAATTGATAAGAATAGTATTTAATACAAATATTTTTAAAATATCTCTTTTATAATATCAACCACAAATGGATCACATATACCCAAGCGTTAAATACACATTTTCTTGTGTTTCCTTGTAATCCGGAAAATAATTCTGAATTCACTCTCGCCTAGGAGTGAGAGGGTAGAACAAATTTCGGGAGACTGCCAAAGGGATTACTGCTTCTCTAGTTAGAGCGGTTTGCGCGTTCTTGGGGTGCTCGGAACGTGACCACACGTCCGGTAACCGAATCTGTGGAGTGTGGGTTCCAGAGAGGAAGGACTGGGGGTGGCAGCTTCCACTGGTTTGGTGGGAGGGATGGATGAGCTTGTCCAGCACGGAGTTCTTAAACTCGACAGTTCCTGATCGCCAGAAAGTCGGGCAAGGGATTACAAATTTTGGGTACCATCAAACTCGATAGATTCTACCTGCTCTAATGATTTGCCGCTTGCCAATCCGTCGACCTGTCGCTAATGGATTTCATGAGTCACATACTGGAGAGTTATTAATGTGCTATCAATTAAACATTTTTATTTTTATTCCCATTATCTTATTTTTTTAATTCTACGCATAATTTCAAAAAAAAGGAACCCAAACACGAGGTATTATGACATTACTGAGTTTTAAGCTTCTGTTAACATAGTATATAAAAAGTATTGTAATCGTGAAAAATAAACGGTCGCGAATTTTGACGAATATATCAGTTTTGGGAGCATCTGATTCCGAGAACAATGTTCGTAAAATTCCAATTATAATTTTCTTGATGCTTTCATGAAACATATAATAGAAAGGAAAATAATAATTTTGTGTATCGTACTCGAGTAAATGCGTTGGTTCTAGATAGTGCACCTACGTTCAGCACTTCGGGTTTTAGAACCACACACTTAGGCTTTGGAGAACTTTTCAGCTCCGGTTTTATTTTTGACACAATATTTATTTCCCTTTAAATCATGAAATGTGCTTTTTATGCAGTTTATGATACGAATGAAACAATAAGACAGATCTTTGTAACAGCAGGTATGGTTATTCGTCAGAATGTCAAAAATAAAAGGTTTAGCCCCTAAGAAAGCATAGATTTAACTTCGAATTTTCGTCAAAATATATTTTTCAACAATGAAAGTTCTTCTTTTATCTTCATAATTAGGGTGTTTTCTCATGAATTGCCCATTTATTGTTGAATTTCTGTTGTTAGTAATGTATGTGCGGGTGTTGACTACAAGAAAGTCATTGCTCAAATGTTTTCGGAGATTGACACTCAAAATTAAATATAAGAACAAAATATGTATAATATAAGAATAATATATAAGAATAAATTGTATAAAAAAATTCTACACCACTGATTTTTGGAAACTTTGAGTTCAAGAATTCTCAAGCAATTCTCTGAATAATAGATTTAAGTTTCCAAATCCAGTCACTGTATGTTTGTTAGAGAGAAAATATCCTATTATGTTATATTTTATTGTTGTCAGCTATTTTGTATAAAATATATCAGATGCTTCTCTAATATTATAAAAAATTCATTTATGTTCAAATAAAATTTATTCTTTTTAGCAGCAGGTCGATAATTTTTAATTTAAAAAATTACCAGAAAAACAAAGGATGGGAAAGAACGAAGTTGCAGGCTCAGATTTCAGCAATAAAGTCAAACAAAAATAAATTACTAAGATTTTCTAAAATGCTCTTTTTTCAGATTTCCGCTTATAACTTGATAATACATTTTTAGAACGAAACACCACTATTGGAACAAATACAAGAATCTATTGGGACCCATAGCGGTAATACTTCCACTATTAAGGTGTAATTCGACCAGCAATAATGCCCACTGGCCGGTTAGCAAGTTTCTGCAGTCTCAACGGACATATTTGAAATCTTTATGTATGATAAATATCAGACAACCACGAAGTGTGATTTAGGAGAATAAGAATACGAAATACATAAAGGAACATAATAGATTATTTTACTATAAAATTGGGCAAGCAATATAAAAGTTTAAGATGTATAAATATTATTGAACTGAAATTTTTCAAAATTGCGAAGCGAATAGTCTAATATTTTCTAACAATTGTTTTTATAAAATAGATAATCTACAATGATAAGATGTACCTAAAAAGAAAACAATACCCTTACATCTCTTTCTTCGAAGTATTATTTGTTTCGCCTCTTATAATTAAATGGTTCAATACCCTCAAAACAGGTTACTATGTGCGATATTGGTGTAGTGCCTTGGTAGTGTGGCGTTTGAATATCCGATTAAACTGACCTTGAAGGTACCCCGTCTACACCATCTCGAAGTTCAGTGCACCTCAGTTGGTTCGCTTAAAAGTTGAAGGAAATCGTAAAAAAGGTTTTATACTGACCCACTTATCACGGTCTTTCACTACTTTTGTGAATGAACTTAACCTCAGCTGATTTTCTTACGCAAATCACGTAAGATGAATTAAAATTAACAATTAAATTAGTTGGCAGTGCCCTTATTTATGACAACATGTATTAAGGACGCACAAACTCTTTACAGTTCATACTTTCACATTACGTTTCGGGGATGTATGTTCCCCCTCTTCAGATGTATTCTTCCTTTCTTCTCAAAATTGTACAAAACCCTTATTGTAAATTACATGGTGCACTTTATACTTGATGAACGCTCTCAGATGCATGCGTATACTAATTAAAAGTTATGTTAAACTTATTAAAATTTTCTAATGCTATTTTAGTTGCATGTTCGTCTAGTTGTGGGTCATGCGGTTTTAGCCTGTTGCGCGGCATTTGGTGTTATCCTCCAGCTCTGACTCACCGAAATGAGATAATTTTAATAAGTTTAACATAACTTTTAATCAGTATACGCATGCATCTGAGAGCGTCCATCAAGTATAAAGTGCACCATGTAATTTACAATAAGGGTTTTGTACAATTTTGAGAAGAAAGGAAGAATACATCTGAAGAGTGGGAACATACATCCCCGAAACGTAATGTGAAAGTACGAACTGTAAAGAGTTTGTGCGTCCTTAAAACATGTTGTCATAAATAAGGGCACTGCCAACTAATTTAACAAGTTGATAGGCAACATTACTCTAATCTAATTTATAACAAAATTAACAATTATTATAGCAATAAATTATATACAGAAATTATACTACAACACTTTTAACGGAAAAATGATTATGGAAAATGTGGAGTAGATTGAGAGGTAGGTGAATGTAGTCTGAAAAGTGTCCAAGGCGAGATGTAGCAGATACCAAAACTTCAGTGAGAAAAATAAATGAATTCTTATCAGTTCTGAGATAGGGAGGACTATTTATCTTTTCTCGATCAATAATTAATATCCATCTCATAATATTCCCAGTGTGTCTTTAATTCTTTGAGTTGTGCTGACGTAGTACACGTCCACCACATGAAATGGTGGTTGACATCCAGTTCATTTCATATACGAGATTTTACACTTACTGCTGCTTCTTTAATAGTAACTAATTAACTTAAATTTGATGTATATTATTCGCAAAGCAACAATATGTTCATTATTTTCAATTAAAGTCTACACTGATACAAGAATTACACCGTTTATTCTTCACTAAATTTAGTTTGACCAACACGATGAGTCCAACGTCATTAGAATCATTTGCAAATAAACTGATTTCTTACGTCCTCACTTTATACCAATTTAATATGCAACATGAAGTGTTAAAATACTTAGCGTTAGCAACATGCAATCGTTGAGTGTCGTTTGCCTCAAATTCATTCCCTAACTCTGCAACAGCTGCATATATTTTAATTTGATTCGGTGTTCGACGTTATTTTAACGATAAAAACCTATTATATTGTACAATATTCACACTTTGATGTTTATCACAAATTCAATTGATGTGCTCAATGGAATGCCACCTGAAATTTCCACTGTAGCTCATATAAAATAAATATTTCATGTTTTGAAAATGCAATATAACGAAAAATCTATATGAAATAGATATTTTATTTTACGATATTTGTTTGAAATTCACATACACGAAATTCACATACAGTCCACAAGGTTCAGTTTGTGTATTTAAAGCTAGATGATACAAAAAATAATGGAAATACTAAATCAATTAAATAAATTCATGAATTAGCTGTGTTTAAAAATATGGTATATTTCCATCACAACGCTGCCGTAAAATAAAAATAGATTTAACTGGATTATAAATACTGGTGATTCTGATAACTGAAATAGCAAATACTTTCACTGCATTAAACTTGGTGAATATTGTTCATAACCACAGTAATATCACAAAGAAAATAAATTGCTAAGTGCTGTGTAGTGGAGTGCGACAAATTCACGTATGGAGAAAATGGAAATTATTTGTAAGAAATTACGGGAGGATCAATAATTATTTTTCATTTATATAGTGTTATCATCTTCAAAAACAAAACATAACAACGACAATAGTAGTCATGCAAAGGCACTTTTGGAAAAGAATTATGAGATGTTTTGTTTAGAGTAGAGTTAATTTCGTGCAAGTGAAAATGAAAACTAACAAATACATAATTGCTTCAGAGTATCGTCAAACAATTCGATTACTTGAATACTTTTCATAATTCAATGAAGGATCCATGAACGTCATGAAAAAAGTCATAACTAAATATAGAACCATGTTTCTACGTTTTGCGGTTTTTTTCACATAAATTTTGACTCACTGTACATTATTTAGCAAATAACATGTAATGCCCCAAATTGTAGGAGATTTACTATTAATTCCTCATTCATTACCTGTTAAATACCCACAAACGTTTTTAATAAAAGGTCAACATTTCACTAACTTATATTGACTTTTACCGAGTTTCATGATATATATATATATATATAATATGTGTGTGTGTAATGAAATATAACTACTAGATTACAAGTATGACTCCTTTTTATTTGAAGTATTATTAAAATAATCCAACACATATTTGTTAGTTAAAAAGAGTAATTACCGTCGCTCAAGCTGTTTACGTACGTAATACGGAACGCTAATAACGCGTGAGTAAAGTTGGTGTAGTTGAAAGTTCGTGACGCATGCAATAATTCATTACGAGCTAGAGTACTCTCGAACATAAAAGGAGGAATCCGTTAATTAGATGGAAGATGATGACAAGGCGTCTGAGACGGCACCATATTAGATTTCTAGGAAAATCATACCTCTGAAACCACCTTTCCTTCTTCCTTTAAGAGACATCTAGAATCTCCAGATTGCATTCAATGAATTATTGAAGAAGGCAAATATTATCCTAAACTAACATATGAAATGAAGTGGTTTAAATAATAATTAATTATACAATGCTGGAAAATCAATAAACTTGATATGGTAATATTTCATCTTCTGATATGCTGAATTTGTTTAAACTGTTTAATCGAAAAGCAAATTATGTTTAATTGGAAATATTTCTCTTGAATGTTTTGTGAAGTTTTTTTTTCTGGTTCTTAAGGATTTGTATGTTGAAATGAATCTGGGCCAGTTCTTTGGTGTCCTTGCATTTGCTTCACCAAGTAGCAATTTTTTTAGGATAATCCACCGTCATTAATAAAATTCTATTCCCATTGTTATGTTTAATTTCCTTTGTATTTTTTGGTGGATATAAGAGTGCCAAAATATTCTTTTTACATTCCTGTCTCCTCTTAGCTGATCCCCATGATTGCTCAAATTTTTTGTATTCCTTCCTATCATTGGGCATCTTTCTTTCTAGAAGCCTCTTTCCCATTATTTCCACCATTTCTTCATTTTCCAGTCGAGCTACCAACGAACATCGTCTGCAGTTTGCAATACTCATTTCTTTGTACATTTTCCAAACTTTTATGGATGTCAGATTTTTCTGGATACGTCTCTAGTTTTCCATGTAATTGATTCTTTCGTTCATTTTCTTTGATAGTGTTTTCCGATCTCTTCTATCGGACGTTCAATTACTGAAATAAATTAGCAACACTTAGGTCTAATGGAAGTACTTACCCCTCTGGTCACAGATCACATGAACGCAGTTTTGGCTCACATCTCTATTCAACACCTCGTAATTTTACTATATATTCAATGTGGGATTGAATGTCAATTTTAAGGGTTAAGTGAACTATAACGCCGCCTTGTCGCGACGCAGTAAAGCAAAAAAAGAAAGAACTTTTCGCACCTTATTAACCCCGGGTTACGACTACATAGACAGCCGATCTTAGAATTCTCTTACAAAATTTTCTCTTCCTTGCCTGCTTCCGGGCAAACGACATTAATTTACATTAACTTTTTTTTAAGGGTGGAACATTTATGAAAGCATTTGAAAATTTAAAAAAGTGTGAATCTACACTGTACGAATATGTTTTACTCCCAAAACTAAAATTTGATTTGTTTGTTCAGTAATCAGATAAATATCATTATGTCATTTTATGGAGTCAGAATTGGTGGAGCGCTGAGCTATTAGATGGGGTTCGATCCCCGGCAAGGAATGTGAATTTTTCTCATTCCTCAATATCCAGACTGACTCCTGGACCTACTTAGCTTCCTATAAAATGAGTGCCAGGTCTATCCCGGGGTCAAATTGTGCGTGGCGAGAAGTTGGCTGCATGTTCTCCTTGTGCCGTGACCAAGAAATTGCAGAGTACTTCTCTCCGTGAAACTCGTGGGAACGAATTAGAACTTCTCGGGGCACAGTTTAATTTTTTATGTTGTTTTCTGCAAAATAATAATCAATCTCTTGATTGAAATATAAATACTCAAGTGTGCGGAAAAAAATATTAAAAATTGAACTCATTTGTCCCCAATTTAAATCAAAAATACTTGTACATACTTCCAATCACCATTCCTGGGAAAATTACTTGAATATTCTTGAAGCTCTGAGAGTGTTAACTCGGGAAAGAATATGTGTGTGTAATTTAGTTGACATGGTGAGCTTCATGAGCTTGAATGCCTTAAGTAATGACTATTGGCCAAGTCCTTCTTGAAGTGTAGACGCATTGGCGACATTTCATGGCTCTCAGTAGCAGATACATTAACCGTGCGTCATCCAGCCGTGATAAATGATCACCCATAGATTAGTGTTGATTCGTGAAAGAGAGTGAACGGTGCTGTCATACTCAGCTCTTAATCTGCTGTCGTCACTCATGCTGGAGGTAAATGTAGCTATTTCCACTACCTCACCCTTTTGGGGAGCCTAGATTTCCCCTTCTCTCTGCACCCATTATGCCGTGAAATTGAATTATTGACATTTAAAAATATAATTCTAATGATAAATTTTGTAGAAGGTAAAATGGCGCCTTGTGAAGGTTATGGAAATGGCTAATAATAATTTCTACTTGATTAATTACACGAATAAAGTTGCAACAAGAAATTTATGACTATTTCTAGAAAAGGGAAAAAATAATTAAATCTAATAAATGTCGTTAAAAGTTCGTAAGGAATTAATATTGCAGTCTGGATTAGACATAATGGGGTTCCGGTATTTACTCATTACATTAATGAGAAGTGTTTATTATTATAACCTGCAGGCCATCAGAAAAAGTTTTGACACGCGGTTGATGGAGAAAAAGGAGTATACACTGAAAGGACATGTACATATCTATTTTTATTATTATTATTATTATTATATTATTGTTAACATTTTTTCATGACGGTTGATGTCAGCGTCGGCTTCATTTATTAGCCACACCTCGTTACAACCAGTTTCCCCAGAATCGGGTTTTTCAATTTCGTGCTTTTAAAGTACCTTGCGCAGGATGTGAGCTGTCCCCAGTAATGCAATTTCATGCACTTCACTGTCCTTAGTATTACTTGGGATCTTTATGGGGTTTACTGTGACCATTTTCAAAGTCCCAATGATAATAGGAATTACTTTTGTTTTCACACCCCAGATTCTGCTCATTTCAAAGGAGAGATTCCTGTATTTCAAAATTGTTTCCGCTTCTTTTGATACAACTTTTTGAACCAAAGGTATGGATATATTAATCAACAGACATGTTTTCCTTCTCAGATTACTTACGACAATATCAGGTTTATTCACCTTGGCTTCTTGGTTAGTACGGATTTGTTGGTCATACAGAATAGTGCAGTCTCCCATTGCCGTGACTGGTGCCGGTTTGTGATGGTAGCATTTATTGCTTACGTTAGGGGATTTCAATGCTTTACATATCTGCCAATGGAGGTAAGAGCAGATATTGTTATGGCGGTGTAAGCATTCATTCTTTGCCAGTATGGAACATGCCAAGACTATGTGATAAATTGTTTCAGGATCACGTTGTCATAAGCGACACAAATATCAAGAATTATTATTATTTTTATTATTAGGGCAAACGGACATGCTTATATATATATATATATATATATATATATATATATCAACCTAAGCATGATACAGTTATTTTTATGAAAGAGTTCAGTTATAATGTATGCATTTAACACTCTAGAGTGGCGGAAACATCTTACTAGTTTGTTTGTTTTTCAAAAATACGAAACCAAAACACCTCGTTCGTCCGCAAACATGTCACTTATGAATAACATTTCATGTGAATATCTTTACGTCAGTTTTACGTTGTGGAAAGATCAATGATGCAATTATCATCGATAAAATTTCGCAACTACTGTAGACCCAAGCATTTCGCCGCGAGAAAAGAATATGAAAAATACGGATATTATATAGTAACAAGTAATTTTAATATTTTTTTGCTGCAGTCCTTCAAATTCACCCGCGAGACTTCTGAAGTGAAATATTTTGCACTTACATTTGATTAGAAAATATTTTCCTGTCACATCTCTAAGATCGACATGAATTAAGGAATTATTTTGTAATAATAATTATCATTATTAATATTATTATTATTTTCATTATTATTAATAATATTTTTATAACTTTTTGGCGAAATATATTTCAGTGTTTGAACCGCGATTCCTCTGCAATATGTTTCATTTAGCGAATAAGAATTGTGAATTTTGGAATACACTTCCTTAAAACAGTAAACGTCTATCTCATCATAAGGTTTACCTCGAGACTTTTCTAGATATAATACGAAATTACTATCGCACTTGAGACTGCATTTCCGATTTTTGTGTCCTTAGAAGAGACAAAGTATGGTAACTATTTTATTCGTAAAAATATTTCTAGATTTCCTCGTCAACGTGAAAATTAAGCTGTATACCTCTCGAGTTGTATAAACAGATTATCTCAATTAAATTTATTCCTCTCGACTTGTAAAAACTGATCATCTCAAGCAAGATAAACATTCAATGAATCAATGATCCCTCAAGAAAATAATTTATTTTATTCGTAATTACGATATAGGGATCGTGCATGACATGGAAACATAATAACATTCAAAGACAAATAGATATCACTTAATGGAATTATTAGCTTTACTACGCATTCAAGAAATATCTACGAACCCACGTGTATCCTTTCTAAGCACCCATCGTTACAACATTCCCAGAGACATATTCGACCTGATAAAATAAGTACATACTTGTTTACAAATTGTTGTGTGCAAACAATCTACTCGTGCACTGAAATAAACTTTTAATTAATCTCCGAATGCTAAGATTTCCCGTCTTTCACGGATCGAGTGAATAGATGCGTTAGCGTTCTTCGCGAAATTCCAAATTATTCCCTCACCCTTCCTCATTGCAAATCCCCTCTCATACTGGGTTCTTTCTTCACTTTCTCTTGTTCCGCTGATCAGCCTCACGAACTACATGGAACTACCGCGAACTTTGCGCTGGCGAAACGTCCCCAACAGATTAATTAGACAGCTACATTATCAAACGAAGTTGGTGCTCTGAACTCTGTTGATCACTTAGGCGCACTAATTACTCTCTGCATATCAGCGTTATATTAATTAGGTGAAGGGAAGTAGCTGTAGGCCAATTCACCAAGAAGCTAAAGTAGGAACTATGTCTGAAGTAACATAGTACTGAATATTATAGAATAAATTCTAATACGTATGTCAGTTTTGAGCACACTTCATGTACACGAAAAAGAATTATCGGTTGCTAAATCTGCTCATTTCATTCATCCTTTATTGACAAATATTTTTCATTGATGTAAATTCATTTAATTTTTGGAAGAATACAGGAAATACTTATCAAAATTTCTTGTTTACACTGTTCTTTTAGTCATAAGACTGTAATTTCAAATGAGTTTTTTGAATTAGCTAATCATGTATTTATTGGACGTTTGAATGAGAAATTTGCCTTTTCATATTTTATTTGAAGGTAATAGATAAATAAAACCTCCATTTTTTCAAAGGACTCATAATTAAAGGTATTTTATTAAGTATGAAACATGCAAAGAAGATATTTTTCGAAAATTTAATTAAAACATGGCTACTGACTCGTGAAGATCACGCTGCGAAGGTTTCCGAAGAGATTGGAAAATAGGGCTCATAAAAGCAGTGTTTCTAATTTTGTTTTAAATTGATATTCTTCCTGCCATACTGAGTTAATATTAATTTATGCTTTCAGTAACACTTTCAATATTCCTTTCTTCATTAGTTTGTGTATGATATTGAAAAATTTGCTCACGTTTCATCCTTTGGGATGAAAATATATTTCAGGGATGAGCAGAATTTTGTTTCCCAAAAGACACAAATAGTATTCGTAAAATATTTAGTTTATCTTCAATATGACTTTTTGTAAACTCATTTTCCCAGTCATGAGTTAAAAAAAGAATGATAATTTGTTTTCAATAAAATATATTTATTTTCCTAATATGTCCTTATTTAACCCAGTAGTACAAGCAGGCAATGAAATTTTTAATTTCGAACCGAGAAAGATACCAAATGAAGGTTTTATATTTCCTTTACTATTTTTCACATCACGAACCCGAAATAGGTAATAATTAAAAAAATACGACCCATTTTTTAACAGACATTATATTTCACAATACTAAATAAGTTAAGTAACAGTTTTGTTACTTAAAATTAATTAAAACAATATTAAATTAGTTAATAATGTAGGTCGTATTATTTAATAATTATCGAAATAGACGGATATTTTCCAATTTATCCTACGGAGGTTGAAGAGATTGAAATGATTCTAATATTGATAATATTCACATGATTGAAAGTAAATTAACCCAAGGTTCTGTGTTAATAACTTCAAATTTGTCACATTGGTGCCAGTAATGAGTGAATTCAGGACTTAGAAAGCGATAATAAGAAAATGAAAAAAATTATACTGATACCAGTATATAGACACAAGAACGATTGAAATAGTGCGTTTCGACTCTCATGTACCGCGCAAGACGGCGAATGTTAGCTCTAAGCTCTGCCTGGTGGCAGTTGTCTTCACTAAGCTCTTGCAACGCCCCAGACCAGAAAACGTGCATATTCCTCCGGACGCGTGGAGAAGGGAGTGGTTGTCGCTCTTGTTGCAGCGTGAGATTCTGCCTAATGCGTGGTGCTGAAGCTGCTGGGAGCGCATGGGCGGCTTTCATGATGAATATTCCATGCACTCCATGTCTCCTTTCAGGCACAGCGTTGTCTGCGAGTGCTTCTTGTCTCGACGACTTTATTAACGTTCGCGGAAGGGCTGTTTTTGAATACTCTTACATAAGACGGATGTGAATGAAAATCAAGGAGCAATCATATCACTCGCCCCGTGGAACAACGACGCAATTGCAAAATAGGTAAAAGGGAAAGTTTTTCTCATTCATTTCACTCTGTCATTCTTGTAAGTTTACTTTGTCTGTCAACGAAGTGTGACAACACAGTTCGTATGAGAAAAATTACATTGTTTTTATTACAAACATACGTGCATTAATTATCTAAGCATATCACCACAGACAATGAGACACCGACACGCTCTCTGTTACAAAATGAAACACACAAAATTGAAAAAAATGCATTAAACCTGACAAGTAAATAATAAAATATACAAAAATATGACATTACTAATTAAAGCACATTGCATAGAAAATAAACATTTTAGAACTATATCTGTAATATGAAAACAATAAAATTTATAATAAAAACAAGGCAAAAAGGAAGCGCAAAAATTTCAAACCTTCACGCAAAATAAATATGAAATGAATAAAACAAAATAAATTAACAAACTTCTTACTTAAACCGAACCTTGATTATACAATAATATACTTCAAACACTTACAAAACGCTTTGCTAAAATACTTATTCTTAGTAATCATAAAATGATTTAATACAATTATAAAATTATTTAATATTAATGACATAATTTTTAGTGCCCGGATGAAAACTTGAGTGCCACATAAGTTCACTTTTCACCGCGGAGGAACGTTCCCAAGGACTTCCAAATTCCAGAATTCTGTGGAAATGGAGTAAAATTGTTGAATGGGCGAAAGGGTATAGCGGTCAACACACCCTTAGGTCATTACTGGTGTTCCTGGTTTCCAATTTCCGTCTCAGTACCATTGTTATCCAGCAGTACCTTATCTTATGTCTCCTTCACAACGGTTCCGTATGGAATTTAAATAGAACGATAAATTGTTTTCACCAGAAAATTATTAATAATTATTTGAGCGATATATAATGATTCTATTCAACGAACTCCTGGAGGCTACATGTTCGACAAGAGACTTGGTGGTAACAAGTGGGACTTGCAGTCTATTTCTCGGAGCTTTTGTAGACTTCCATTACTTCCACTACAGCAGATCACATAATGGTCTTAACGTAGATCGCAGAGTCTTCGGGAGCAGAATCACTGTGTCGAACACAAGAGGTTGCGAGGTGAGTGAGGGGATGCGTTCTTCGTTTTGGCAAGATTGGACATCGTAAACTGGCTAGGTGACCGACCTTTCGTGTCTTATATCTTCCAACTCAGTGGGTCAGAGTGAGGAAAATCACTAGCTTGGTAAAGTGGGAAATAGTGGCAGTTCTAAGAGCTCATCCTATTCGTCTAAACACGAATCCAGGGGAGAGAAAGGGAGGTGAAATGGTAAGGGTGTTAAAGCTTCACATAGTTTCATAATTAACATATCTGTTAAAGGGTAAAACTTATTATCTATCTAATATTTCCTGGACTAAAAATTAGTTGATTGATACATTCACTTGACCAACCATTAACAATTAGCATTAATTAACGTTGAGACTAGTGAGCATTTACCACAAATTATAAGCTTCGTTAACTCTTTCAATAGTTCATATGGGAAATATATAATACATACTAATAGAACTCTGATATAGATACTTATGAAAGCACTTGATGATTTGAGTCAGAATTTCTAGGACTCTTTTTTTTAAGATGGTTGTAAGTTGTATGAAAAGTTTGATGAAGATAGTTGTTAAGCAAGCGAGGAAAATTAGTGAGAGATATCACGATACATATGACTGAACGGGGACCATACGTGTTGAGCCATGTTGGACTACCAAATCTTATCTCTTATTTATTATCTTACGCATTACATATTGGATGTATAATCTTGTCAGACAAAGTTTAGTTAGGAGCAGGAAAAGGGGGAACTTCAATAACTTCAATTCTTCGAGTTGGTCTGGAATAAATTCCATTTTCTCAAAATGGTTCGTATATATTATCCTCAGAAGCTCCTGAACCCTTACTTGTTCTTTTCTTTTTAATTGTCTTCTCTATAATATTGGTTTTCTTTTAGGTATCAAGTAATTGTCTTGGATATAAAATAGGTATCAAGTATCTGAAATGTTTTCCGATGAATTTACATCACAGCTCATTATTGTTGACCATTTTTGGGGATAAATACTTCTTTTAAAAATAAAAAAGAAACCAAAATATTTTTGTTTACAAAGCATAAAGCAAAACACATTGCATGAAACCTCTCTTCACTTTCTAAATATACTGACAAACAAGAAACAAGTGATGCAACCTTACTTTAATATCCTTGCGCAAACTTATTGAAAGTTGTACAACACGCCCCCATACGACTCAGTTGGTTTTTATATAAGAGAAAACCACTCCCTCAAATATCTATACAATATGAATACCTTCCAATTCACGATAAGAAATAACTTCCAACCGAACCAAGTTGTACAACTTCTCATACAATGGACCCCTTAACGAGTTAGTTTCATCGGCAGATTACGAATGGCAGATTACAAAACCCAAAGTTGCAGATGAAACAAAATGAATCGTGAAGAAAAGTAAGGTATAGTATTAAAATTTGTTTATAGTTTTGATAGATCACGTGAACCGATTACCTAGGGAACACAGGATAAGTTAGAATCAATTATTAGAACACTGCATATTATGCTTGTCAACTAGAGAATTATAGAAAAATTATCTACACAATCAACTAGCCAATTGATTACGCTTCACAAATTTGAAATATATTTGTAAATATTTATCATGTTTGAAATCATTTCAATATACCTGGAATTCTGCAGAGCAATTTCTGATTGCTTTTTATGTCTTTTATACATTTTAAAATAACACAAAAGTTAACTTTCATTCGTTTTAGGGTGAATTTAAATCGTTTTACTGTTATCACTAGTTATTTTTTATTCTGAAGGTGAACCAATAATTTTGTTTTGCGGATACTTGTATGTTCTATAACCAATTCAATAGAATAAATTAAAAAATTCAATAGTGCTTAAAAATATTAGAGAAAATTAGCAGTTTACACCTAAACAAGGGAAGATATTTTCTTGAATCTTCAGAACATATGATTTAGGTGAAGGAATAGTAAGGGAGAGATGTTGGGTAACTAGTCAATGTAGGACGTAACCCGACATCGTTTTGAGGGAAACCGTAGATGAAAATTTCTCCGAGTTAAAAGGAGCGGGAATGGAACCCTCACTGTACCACCCAGCAGTACGTTGCGCTGGGACCGAGACGACAACCATTGAGCAAACGCCGTCGGTTATTGGGTATACCGAACTTGAGACAATGCATTTTGAGATACGGTGGCACTTCAGACAGCGGAGTATAAAGTATGCCTGATCGAGTAACTGGGGTGACATATCTCATACGACACTGCAGTGGTGTAGGTGGTATCACGTAGAGCGAACGATGGCAATAAAACGCAGTCAAGATAGGCATCGAACTCTTGTCAGTGCTATCACATCCTTCCTCTCTGCGTCTCCATCTCGTTGTGGAGTCCCTTTACCCGTCTTCGCTATTATTCATTCCTCCCAGATTGCGAAGAGCTGTCCCAAGTGAATGTATCTCCAGCGTTAGCACTAACATACGAGCGCGTTTGATAAATTTGAGCTGTTACACACCTCGCATAAAATATTATGAATGGCATTATCATCCAAGTAACGACTGTTACACTCCGTGAATCTTTCTGGGGCAATGAGAGATTCAAACATCTCTCATTCTCTTTAATGCAAGCAAGCAAACCTTCCAAATCTTACCACGAGACAGTGATTTTGAACAATCACTTTTGACACTGGAAATGTAGGAGAGAACCTTGTTTGATTTTCCATTACTTTCATACGAATTTTCGAAGAAGCTTACTTATTTATTCATTGATTTAGGGTTTCCGTATTAGATAGCACTTGTTCATTTTTTTCAAAACTCCTCAGGAGCATGTTTTGAAATTTGCCTTTCATCTTCTGTGATTGAAGAAAACACGATTTGGAGACATGCAAAGGCATACAAAAACATTGTTTGGAAATCTGCAAATGGGTTAGGAAACAGAGAATCAAAGGATAAAAGGATTTACTCACTGAGGAGTGAAATTATTTCGCGCGTCCGATCGATTTCTTAATGAATTTCAAAGACCGAGAGAGAGAGAGATGAGAAACTTTTTCTTGAAAATTCAATTTCTTCTGAATAAAGAAAACTCAGTTGATTTGATTTTTAATTTGCAATTACTAAATAAACGAAGTCAATTTGTGAGAAGAAATATCTTCTTAATGTAATTTTGTCAATATGGATAATAATTTAATGTTGAGCATATATTGTTTGTGTAACTTCAAATTTTATTACCTAAGTCTGGGAAACTGAACTAAAAAACATTTTTAAAGCATTTGATTAAAATTTTTCGTTCTGAAAAACTCTTGCCATTTGCTATACTATTTTTGAGGTAGAATTTCTAAAACACATTAAACCCGTGGTCATAAGTTCTCAAATCTAGATTTTCAGTTTTCCGTGTAATATTGAAATTTCATTATGTTATGAAAAGAAGATTGGTATGAGTAGCAAAACATTCATGATGCTAGTGAGATGTAACAAAGATGATGAGTAACTAAGTATCTTAATTATTATTCCATCCTTAAACAGCCGTTAATAATGTCGTACAGGCTTGCAGGTACTCTAAACCCAGGGTGATCTTTGTATATGAAGCATAATGTGAACACGTGCCATCAGTGCTGTTTGGAATCACGTAGCCAGCTCTATGAAGCACTAGGGGCATAGCCATTTGAAAGTGGATTTTCAATTATTTTTATATTTCTTCAATAATTTTTATTTCCATGACATACTAATAATTTGTCAAGAACCATTAAATCGCGTAAATTAACGAATATGTCGAGAACATATAAAACAACACATTAAAGTAATTTAACTTCGTAAATCATTTAACAATAATATAAAAACAAATTACCGTTTCACTTATTTATTTATCTTGGATAATTACTGCTAATCCAAATCATATCAAATATATTTCGTTTGGAAAAAGAAAAGTACCGATTGAAGAATTAAACTTTTCTATTAGCCTTCTACAAACTAAAATCTCAGAGCCTACAAAAAGGAAAAAAATGTCTCTACGTTCTCCTCGAAATGCCAAGGTGATCTTTCATCCTGGGCTTTTGAAATCTGATACGGATAGGTTCTAGTTTCAGCGCTCAGTAAACATTACATGTAAATGATATCTGTCGCCTGGACTCTGCTGGTCATACAAATCATTTATAGGAAATTTCTAGCTCAAATTTTAATAGAAAAATTGATTTGTATATGAACGGGTTAGGAATCCGGTCATATACTGGCTAAACTCTTTTTTTACATCGAATATTTTCTTTGTCGAAATAAAATTGTTTTTAAGACTAACTTGTTAAAAATATTAGGAAGGATTCTTTAAAAATGTATTTTCTTGTGCAAGATTAATATATCTTTTAAACTTTTTTCTTTTTTAGTAAAGAGAATGATATTAAAACTATTTTTAAAGTTTCCTACTATTGCTTATTTAATGTGGCTGTGATGTCCTCGCGTAACGTGAACTTAGGAATACGTTAAGGCAAAATACGTGGAGACTACTTGATGTAAGTTCTTCACTTTCCTATGATCCAGATATACCTTTCTCAAAAGACAAAGAAAGTGAATCTAAAACCACATTCTTCGTTCAAAACTTAGCATAATTCGCAAACTTAGCGTGGAAGTTTTCTCAGACAACATAGTTTAGACTGACTGCCTCGGAGACTTGACTTTCTTTTGCGATACTTTAACGTTTGAAACTTATTTGTAAGTTCTTCACTTTCCAAATTGTGCACAGTCGTGTCGAGGTAATTGGCCAAGAAATATTCTTCTTCCTGTGTGGAAAGTTGAGACTGTTTTCCCTCATATTCATGCATGTCAATATAAACGCGCGCTTGAAATGTGAACGTCGTTTTCGAGTGTATGTCGTCAGCTAGATTTTTCTTTATTCCATAAACATAAAACGTTTTCCATTTTAATTTTGTAACGAATTCTCCGCTAATAATTTCTTCTACGAGTTAATAAGAAATTTGTAAATAGAATGAATTTGTTCTTATTCTGTAGACATTATAACAAGCAGCTACTTATTATTTCCTTATTTTATGACTAGTGCTGGACAACCTCATTCTTATCCAGTCCCTGTTACCTCGTTTTCTCTGAGCAAATATTTCTCAGTTTAGCAACTTGAAATTTCATGCCGCGAAAGAAAGGCAGAACTAACTTTAGCTCTTCCCTTAAGTGTTTCTCGTTACGCAAATTCCGTGTTGTGGCCCGGGAGTCAATTGTAAGCTATTCGTATTCGAAGGACGGAAGTGAAGAAGTGTTCGTAATATATGCACCCCTTTGTTTTCCTTGGTGGGATGCCTCCGGTCGCGCTTCCTCTGTTGTCACCGCGAGCCACCAGAGTGCTCTCTGGACGGTGGCGGCTGCAACGTTCCCCGGGCATTCCGTTCGTGCTGGAGGCGCCGCCGGACCACAGTCGCCTCCATCGCCCAGGAGGCAGGTCTCGCCCCATGCCACACAACCATTACCACAAGGGCTGCCTCCTCGTCTCTTTGTCTTCGTCAGTGTGCGATTCCTTTGCTCCCTAAAAGACGACAAAGTCAGTTATTTGTATCATCAGAAAACCATTATTCACGAACGAAAACTGAGTGGTGCTTCATGTAAAATTACAATTTTACCGTTAAACAAAAGAGAAATTTGAATTTTTCCAATGGCGTAAAATCGACTGCACTCCAAAACAAATAAACAATACACGTATTGTTCGAAGAAATACGTGGTAATATTTTGAACGCAGTTTGTTACCTCAGTATTTGGAAGTTTATGAAAAGTATACAACATTAAATTAGCTCAGCTGAAATATCAGTGTCAAATCGGCCTTTGTTTCCCTGGTATACACGTAGTTCATTTGAGTACGTATCGAAAATATGATTTATTAATTTATTTATATTGATCGAAATCGTATGTCTTTATTAAATGTAGTTCTTCTATTGATATTTTATTTATGCGTATTTTTAATACATCTTTGTAGGTATCATTAACAGATAATCAAACATTCTGGCCTGGTCTCTGCATTTAAGTTCTTTGGTTTGTGTTTCTACGAAGTTGTAAGAGTCAAATAATCCCAACTTTTTGTAGGTTATATATATTTTCGCAACAATACGTACTTTTGTATGTTTCAGGATTAAAAAACTATTTATTTATTTATTTATCTTATGATACAATTGTTTTTATATTTTGAATTTATTCGGTTGTTTGTATTTTTGGGATAGTTCCTGAACTCTTAAGTTGCTGTGAGAATCATATACGTTCTTCCTTTTAGTGTTAGTTAAAATAAAGTGATTAAATACATTAATAAACATAATTAATACTACCAAACCACCAACATTAATATAAATGTGTTTAATAAATATCAATGAAGGGTTTCAGGAACGTTAATAAAAAAAATCCCAAATTTTGCACGAGTGAAGTAGTAATACGATGACGCAATCAGATCATGTAATCCACTATGATCATACTTCAAGTTAGGTTCGTTTTTCACGCATAAAATCCTTTATACATAAATTACATATTATTTTGCTTAACACATTGATTAAATATAATTTTGACGTATGAATGCATAAATCAATTCAAAATTTTTTTGTAGGGTACAGTTGCTTTCGAAACAAATATAGTTGTCGATGAATCTCATCAAGAGGTTAATCAATTTTTTAATTAATCGCAAAATTTACCGCAAAAAAATATTTCGTGTGGATGAAACGTGGGTTTCTATCCTTTATCAAATCTTAACACTCTGTATTAGGAAGCAACACAACGAAAATAACTAATAACATCATAAGGAAATAATATGTTTGAAAGTATCATGAGTGAAAATAAGTATTTACTCAAAACATCAATTTGTGATTGTATTAAATAATACCAACAACATTTTTGCACGTAAACCTTTTACTCGTACATCTGTTTAGGTTGTAGGCTCCTGCACTTGAGTTCGGTATTTCTTGGCTATCTACGAGTCATCACACCAAATAGAAAACCAACTTTCGGTCATCTTCTTCGGGACACTTTGCAGTACGGTCCTGGAATAATAAAAGGGACAACGAAAATATTCTAAGTCCCGCGCTCTTAGCAGTTTTCATTTGTTAGGTTTGCAACGTCACTCCTCTGAGACGGGGAAAGAGCTCCTCACCTTCGTTCGACCAATCGTAGGCAATCTTGAAATTGCATGCATATTTGGCAGGCCAATTGAAGACTAGTACTGGGAACCCTATTAAATAGTAATCGAGAGAAAATGTTTTATTACGCCGCTATTAAAGAAATATTTTGAAATTTTTTATTATGCACTTCTTGGACTTCCATAATAAAAAATGTTCTTCGTGTTCTTAACTTCAATAAACTTTATTGTTCTCTATTTTAAAATGACATCTGAAGATTTGGTGTTTCACAACGCCTTCCTAGAGAATATAAGAGATATTAAAGTTTCTGTAAAAATGTTTGCGTCTTACTCTAAAAAAATATTGTTATTATCATAGAATTATATATCGTGTGGACTTTTTTAAATTCTAATAAGGAATTACATATGAATATACCTACAAACAATTTTGGAGAGCGATCGCAATAGCAAATTAGTCATCAGCCATCAATTTCACTCTTTTACTACACGTGCAGAGGAAGTAAACTAGAATAATGGTAATTCGTAATTGAAAGCACAATATATTTTGCGCTTAATAAAGTAATAAAATCAGATGATCTTGCTTACACGCATTTACAATGACCTGAAAAACAAATATTTTCGGTATGTTGGACTTGTTGTCATCTCTGCGTATTTCAACGGTCTCAAAGAAAGGTTTTTTTAGTGCGATAACATCACTTACCAGAATACTTTTTCTTTAGTCTTGTTATATTTCTTTTCATAAGAGAAGAAGAAATGATACCTACAGAAAAACCACAAAAATAAATATATCGAGTTACCAAAATACTTTTCTGGTTTTGGATTTATTATACGCTACCGACGTTAATTTTTATGGGTGGAATGGTTCTTCCATATGACTACTTTTTATTGTATGTGGAGTTACAGATTCCAGATATATGTAATTTAAGCCTTAAGGAAGTTTGACTAGAAGTCGAAACTTTGGCTGCCCGATGATTATTTTAATGAGGAAAACACTCGCTTTCTTATAAATTCATTGCTTCTCAGATTGTGTACTATCTTAGGATATATTGGTCTTGTCGTGGGGAGACGGAAAGAGGCTGAGGTGATCCTCCTACGTCGTTTGTCTTATTCTTTTATTCTTGGCCCGACGACCTGGGATAGGGGTGATGTCACTCTGACCCAGTTTCCTCACTAGGAAGGGCACTCAGGATTGAAGAGTCATTCCGTACTTTTTAATGGCCTAAATAAGGATGAGAGGGAACAAATGAAATGGGGAATGTTCCAGTCATGTTATTGTAGTTATTGTAGAGATTCTCGCACTTACACAGTTACTCCAGTGCGATGCCCACTTACCCCCACAGGAGCGGTGTTCCGCACGAGTGATTCGTCCAGAAACTCCATCATGCCGGAGAAGTAAAAGCGTATAGCGAAAGGACTGTTATATGGGGCAGATCGGTCGATAGTCAGCGGGAAGGGGTAAAGTTGGTCAGGACGGTTCGGTCAGGCCGAACCAATGCCACATTTGTCGTAATGCGACGTTGCCGAATTGACAATTTCTCAGCGAATGTTTAAGATTTTCCTAAGAAATGTGAGAGCATGAATTAAGGTTTCGTTCATTACAACCCCCAAACAGATCTTGAGAGCTGATATATGGTATAAACCAATTGCAAAAATCTGTGATCAAATGTCACCGGGAATCGAACCAGTGGCGTAGTGACAGTAGAGTTATACTGGAGATTTTTTTCTCCCAGCCAAATGTACTTTTACCCGGATGAGGTATAATGTTTGTTGAAAAACTCGACGTCTCTTTCAATCACAGAAATAATCACCCAATTCAACGTGTTACGAGAAATCTGGCAACATTGCTAGCAACTGAAGGAGATGAAATTGGAACACTTTCGAAGTTCAATATCCATTGTGCTGATACATACCCTAAGTATATGACGTCTCCGCGCACTTTAATAATTTTGATCAACATTTCTATAAACATATTTCTATACATGAACTCTTAAGTTACGGTATTTTTAGTTCGTTCATTTGTGAATGATAGTATATAATAATATATTTCAGGAGGAATTTTTTAGTGTTTTTTAAATTTCAGTTAACCAAAGCAAATGTTATTCAATATTGAATCAAAAAGCAATCAATTCTACAAATATTTAAAGAAAACAATGATACAAAACGCAATTCGAGAGTTTCTAATTCTAACGGAAAAGTAAATGTGATATGATAATAAACCAGAGCATTGTTTACTAAGATCACCAAAACATGTTAAGTTGGAAATATGTAAAAATATATTTGATTTTAATACAAATATTGAGTAGGAAATGGATATGCCTTAAGTTATCTAAGTTATATCCAAACAATAAAAATACATTCATATATAGCATCTAGTTTTATAATATTTTACATTTGGAGCACAATATTAAATTAAGAAAAGAGGTATATGCACTTATTTGTTTGAACTAACAGTCTTCGTAGCAATAAAATAGCATTCGTATCAGTATGTAAGAATAGAAATAAGGAGGATGAAAAACTACGCGTCTTCATTACACTTTGATAGTTTTAGACACGGTAGAATGAACAACAAAATTAATGATAGTCGTATTACTCTAATGATAATTAATAACCGTTAAAGGATGGTTCAAATATACTTTCATTTAAAACAAAGATTTTAGTATAATTAAAAAGATTTTATAATTTCATCGCACGGAATCAAGAAGAGAGGTAGGTTTTACACAGGCTGTTTGGCACACTGCTAAATTAACTCCACGCTAGATGGGAAGTATGAAGTGAATGTACCTAGTTAAAATCCACTTTTATTTGTAGTTTTTTTTCGTTTCAAACATTAACTTAGATGACTAAACATCTTCTACGCAAAGTATTTAACGCTTACCAATTTGTGGGTTTCTTTGTTTGTATTTTTTGAACCTTTAAAAGGGCTGTTGTGGGCATTTGATAACTAGTCCAATACCCGTCACAGTCTATCACGTCTTGTAACCGACTAGGGATTGAACTAACTAAGGTTGACGCATAAGTCGTGCAGTTGGCAATTTCCTCCCATGCTTTACATACAACATCCCAAAGCGCATCAGTAGTTGTGAAAGGTGGATCAGGCCAGTTTTCGGCCATGACACGCTTCGTCTCCACCCGCACGTTTTTGATTGGGTTGAGGTCAGGGGCTTACGGGGGCCAGTGGAGAATTTCCACTTCCTCCTGCTCTGCAATCCATTTCTGCACCAATCGAGATTTGTGAACAAATGAATTATCATGCTGAAAAAATAGTTCTTCAGCAGGATACAATTGCCGCACCGAAGGGATCATAATATCTCGCAAGATATGGAGATACTGATGCCCGTCAAGACGACCTTGCATTCTGTGAAGAATGCTTACATCGCGAGAACATATCCAGCCCCAACATGCCACAGATACGCGTCCAGATCGTCCTCTCTCACATACTCAGAACATTGGCGGGTTCCTCGAGGTCGATATACACGCACAGATCCGCCATTTGCGGAGGAAGAAACACTCTTGTCTAAAAAAATCACGTTTCCCCAATTACGATTATTGTTTTTCTCGGTAAATGCTAATCTATACACTCCACGTTCCTCGGAAATCACCTCGTACGTCGCTGCCCTCCTTGATCGCAGTTCATTAGCTCTCAAACGGTTTCTAACAGTTTTCGCGCAACCGGGAAAATCGCACAGGCGTCTTAACTGTTCTGAAGAGCAAAAAAATTCTCCTTAGTCTGGTACACCAAAACAGCGTCCTAGGCTTAAGTAGACACTCGCCACAATAGAGTGCCAGCACGCCTTCGAACCTCCCCAGTTTCGCGATTCTGTCGGACCCAATTGAAAAGCAGTTCTGCGAATTACTCCATATTGCCTTCCAGCTGCCGAGGCACATAAATTTGCAGTTTCCACGAAAGCAATCATCTTTTCCCTAACGAAGCGCTCGTGATGAGACATGGCAATAGAATACTTCGCAAGGTTCACTTCGCTAAGCTCATGTAAGTCAAGTTTCCCCTGCACAGAGAAACAAGAGGTCATCTGTTCAGAAATGACAAGGTATTGCAAACATTTCTACTAACAGTCGTAGGTGAAAGAAATAATTTAAACAAATAACTATGCAAAGAAAATTTGCAAAAATTTGAATATATATTTCTATGGATTGACGAAATTTTGTTTTTAAAGAATATTTTTACGTAAAGAATATAATAATTTCCGATTAATTCACTCTGTACCTTTTAACAGCTGAGCTCGATGGTTCCCAAAGTGTGCGCCGCGAAACGAAAGACCAGGGGCGCCGCGAAACATTGTCAGGTGCTCTACATCTCAGCCCATTAGTAAAGGAAATTTAGCTTATTTTCATTTGAATTACTTTCAATAATTGAAAAATGATCTTTTGTCTATTCAACAGTATGAAATGTTCTCTGGAATAACTTTATCCTGTTATGACGTCAATGTGAACAAGGGTCACAATCTACACCCCGAAAAGGATGTAACTGTAGCACGTTTCTTGCTCTTGAAATGAAATGTAAAATATAAATAATTATTATTATTTTTTTAGGTTTGCTTGTCTTGTAAAGTAAATACTAACGTAAATTGTCACCTGTACTATTTCTTTTTCGGGGATATTTTTGTATACATTGTAAAAAACCTTAATATAATTTATCTTAGCCTTGAAAGTTTTGGAAAAACACTTTCATCTTAATTATATTTTATGTTTGTGCTCATACTAATGCGAATCAGAATGAATACGCGAGAGCTCCACACATCCACTTCCACTTTCCGAAACGGTCTCTCGTAGTCAATCGATGTTGGACCATTATCAATTGCGCTACCTTGTACCTCCCACAACTCTGTCATCGTTTCAACTGCACTGATGTCTCGGACATCCTCTGCGCCGTCGCTGTTTTGTCTGCCCTATTGTCTCTTGCGCCCTCGCCGCCGTCTATTCTCTGCCTCGAAGTCAGTGCGCGTGCTGGCGTTGTCCCCAGGCGGACGCGGGAACGCGGCATCACCATCACACTTAGTCTTCTCTTCGCGACGAGGGTCCTGTCGCTAAGCTTTTAGCGGTCGTTGTCTCCTTCTGTCAGATCGCTTGTCTGACTCACTATCCGATTTGGGGTTCTTTAAATTTGTAAAGACTGTATCTCCTACACTATGTAAAACCCAAATATATTTTTCGTTAACCCATTCATTTATGCGTGGTACATGCTTAAACCCTCTAGTGGTAATTTTCATAACAAGAGTTATAACTTTTGGATTAATTGGATTTGAAATGTATGTACTTTATTAATTAATTTCTCCAAATTATTTTTCAAGACTTAATAACTTGTATTACGAACGTAATTCAGGGTACAAAAGGTACACAAAATTATTTACTAGATATTTTCCTTTTATTGGTATTAAAAGATGTTTAATAGAACAATACAATAATATGGAAGAACGTTTTTCTGTTTTCGTATTCCTTTTTCCATTAATTAAGTTTTTTTTTTCATATGTTTTTTTCGTACACACTTATGTTTAATTTATGGTTTAGTATGTAATCTTATTCTATAAAAAAGAAGAGTTGTAAAATTGTACACACCATCAATGTATTGAGAGATAAAAATATTGTGGTTACAGGTATGTCCACAAATTAGAAAGTCTTGGCGCAAATCATAACTTCGGAGTTGTTAGCGAGCAATTATGATTTTTAATTTAGACCCTTTCCTTCTCGAAACTCTACCTTGGAACACTCTGTCATGGAAATTATGTTTTAAAAGAAGATAATTATTTAATTTCATCAAATCGTTAATATAAATTTTTCAATAAATTAATTATAATTTACGACTTTTCTTGGACAAAACAAATTTGTGTTGTTAAAAATACACAACGTTTTGTTTACCCATGACGACGACTCCAATATCACGTCAAAATGTAGTACATGCATGTCTGTGACCTTGTGGTTTCCGCGATAATATGAAAAATATATATTCCGTAATAATATGAAAAATCTCAAATTTATAGTCTAAAGAAATCGTTATCTTCTTATAAATTTTTTCTTGTCGATAAATATTTGCAGTGATACTATGATTGTAATTATGACAAGAGTAAAGGGAAGACACCTCAATTCTATCGTGAAAGTCTATAAGCCTTTATCGCATCCATTTTCTGACGCAGCGTCGATGCTGTCTTGGACGTGAGGTTCAGTGAAGTATATTAGGGCAGTGCACACAGGCTTTTGTTGCTGTTGCGTTCCCCCTCGCAGCGTTTGCTCTCAGCACCGCAACATTGATGGACGACAGAATCCGTTCCCACAGTACATTGAGGTCTATTGCTCAGGTGCACACATCCGTTCCGTCGATGCAGCGTCGACGCTGAGTCAGAAATACGATGTGCGCCGAGTCTCAATGTGGCAATGCAACTAACTATAATCGAAGTTATAAATATTAGCTTCGAGAAAATTTAACTTAAAAAAGTATTAACGGAATCGCTCTGTGTTTGTTAGTTTATTGTACACTAGTCGTAGTAAATTACTTTATTTTCCTCAACGTGGTCATAGGGAGTGTAACAGCTCTCTTGACAATAAATTATTTATAGATTTCTTTATTTATTGTCAGTCTATTAGGCTTGATGTTGGTATAACGGTTGTATACTGCGTAGCCAACACTTTTACTTCGCCATCGTCCATAGCAGGTACGATATTTGTATCTCACGTTATGTTGGCAGAACATTCGAATTTCTCTAAACTTAAATCCATCGCCAACCTCGGACACCAAATCAATTCACGTGCTCTTGTGTGGCGCTATTCTGTTCCTTCTTCATCGAACGTGCAGAACGGTAAAACCTCGTCTTAGTTTCTTGCGTTATCAACTTGAATGTCTTTACAGCGTATGGTCGCTTTTGTGACTTCAAATAATATTTAAGCGGATATTACTTCAATTCGTAAAAGTTGGCCATTCTTGTTAGGCAGTCATATTACATTATTTTTGGAAAGTTATATGACTTGGAGTTTACTATTCTGTTTAATAAAATTATATATATATAAA
>NNCF01126994.1:467303-500447 GCA_002313205.1 Laupala kohalensis | reverse complement strand
CCTCAGAGGTCTTTGGGTTTCACAAGTTGAATGAGAATGGTAGACGGGCACGGGTAGCGAGCGGGATGGCGCAGTCGGTAGGCGCATGAGCGCGCAAAGCTCAAGGTCCCGTGTTCGATCCCCGGTCCCGTCTCCCATTTTCATTCGACGTAACATGTTTAATCTGTTACCTGGCGGTGAGGTTCACCGCAATCTAAGAGATTTCTATAAAATGCTTGAGAATATTTTTACGAAATTTCTTGTAGTAAATAACTGAAATCAAATAAAAACAGAAAAGCAAGGGATTAATACTATCTGTACAAAATTAATTCATTTCATTTGTTAAATTATGAATTCCAATAAATTACCAGTTTGGTGTACTAATTTTATTTCATGGGGATAAAGGTAGAATTGTATGATATTTGATAATTATTCGTGTCGTGTATGGGATTAAAATAAGATTAGTGGTCAGTATAAAAAATTACTGTTACAATGAGGGAGAGAATGTATGAAACTCTGTAGCTTCAGAGCTTTGTAGTTAGAGTAATATATACTTTTTGAAATGTGGATGATTAACCAGAAAAATTATTTTCTTCGGGAACTGCACGTGACTTATATTTACATTAATTTGACGTGACTTTCAAGGTTCTGATAAATAGCGGTATCAATGACTAAAATGAATTTATATTCCGAGATGTTAAAATATTTTATTTATTAAAATGTATTTAAATAAAATATTGGGATATTTTTATTTTAATTAAACGAATGTTTGCAATTCAAATTTTTAACATTTTTCATAAATATTACAGAAAAAACTGTATTGAGGAAAAACTCGAAATCTGATGAGAAATATCCCGAATAAAAATTTCACAGTTGAAATTGGGAATCTTATGAAATCCAGAAATTCGGGAATGTTCCCTATCTTGAGCGTTACTATTGCAAAGACTATTTTCTATCATATAGATTTTTCTCGGAATATACGTTTCTGCCGTTTTACAAATCGAATACTCGAATAGAGGCAAGAAATAAAATCCCGAGACAGTTGTGGCACCTGTTCAAATCGAATGAGTCTATTAAAACTCCTGGTCTAATTAGAATTGCAATTCGCTGAAGGGAACGCAGAGATTCTGGATGCGACGAATCAAAGGGACAAACTGTAATTGAAACCGGGGGAAACGCACGCACCATTTATTTGGCGACAGCGTGCCCGATAACAGCGGCAGCCGCAGGTAATTTAAATCTCACTTCGGAGTCCTCTGATTGACGGACGATGTGCTAGGATCAGACCTTCAGTAGCGCTGGCGAACACGTGCCCGCGTCCACGCAATACGATCAGAGGCCGGATCCATTCCACGTTTGATTGATGCAGAGGTTGGACTCAAAACGAAAAACGTCGGTAGATTGATAGCATATTCCGAGTCAGGTCGTTTATTTGCTTACCTTCTGCAAAAAAAATTTTTTGAAGGAAAAAATTAGGCTCTGTTTGTATGTGAACTAGAAAACCGATATTCCTCACCGATAGAGTGTTTCAGGTATCGCATGCATGGTTCCAGAGAAAATAATGGTTTTTGTTGGAACATTCAAAATATTCCACCCGAATAGACTACTTCAATTTCATTATAGTAAGTACTGCTGAATAATATGTGTAGCATGGCTGGGACTATCTACTACCTTCAAACTACTTGACTTTTTTACCCAGGAGTGAGTCCATGTGTGTGTTACACATCTGGTTAATCCGTAGGTCTATCAGACCTACATGTAGAACTAGGTATATCTAGAAATGATATAAAACATGTAACTGACGGAATATTTTGCTTACCTTTTTTTAGTCTTGAAAATGAAATCACAAGTAAGACCAAGTTTATTTAAAACTATTACACCACATTTAAGTTGATGAATGCGTCAATACGGAACGTGAATAATATGACAAATTATTCTAGGGAAGTACTTGAAAATTTCAAAGACTGAAAAACTTGTTCCCAAATATTGACATGTCATTTACTTTTAGGATCATGGTGGGTCTACAAGGTTGTTCAAAACAAAAAGTCACTCATGGAGAATAGTTGACAGTAGCTAGATTCTGACACTGCTCAAATTCCACTTGCTGTAATGTTCCATATAGTCGTTGCACTTGCCGTATTTCATGTTAGGAGGACCCACTTTTTAATTTGGCTATTAAGTGACCTTCTTACAGATTTCCTGCATTCCTCAAGGGTTATTCATCATATGAATAACGTGGTATGAATTCCTCATATACGTAAAGAATCTGTTTTAAATTTAGCATTTCTTTTTCACAAAATGAGCGAAGGGAAAATGGTTCATTGTAATACTTCACTCTTCCAGTTAACTATTCTGGACATATTTACTCTTAAACAATGCGCTCCGATTTCAGAGCTTGGAAAGTGCTGTATCATTGTAGCATTAAAGTTCATTTTCTATACATCTCCCAAAACTCATCCGCAACATGCATTGAATATTTCATTCTATCACTTCGGCTACTTATCGTAGAATGGCTGTGATTGAAAGCAAATCACAGATTCCTGGGCGCCCAATGTTCTTCAGCCATGAATTATTCCATGTCCCTTCGACAACGTGCTGTTGCTCTGCTTCCGCTTCTTCAACGTGCTCCTCCGACCACTCTTCTTTGTCGCAGACAAGGGGATGCACACCTCTCTCTTACGAGGGGCGTTCTAATCCATCACTGTCACACTCGTGGCTCCTGGAGACAATTAGTCTTCACACAAAATGAAAGACGAACAAGGGAGTGACTCTGTGACCGCAGAGCTGGATGATGGCAGGGTTATCCTCCGACTTCTCGTGGCGAGAAGAAGACGAATGGACGTCCGAATATGATTAAGACATGAAAATAATTAGGAGCATTTGACTCAACGGACAGAGCTTTGGAGTGACTTACACCTCACGTCCTGAATAATATTCCATATGAATTAAGAGATTTATGCAAAGATCCTTGTTATCTTCTACGACACTGGAGTGTATGGCATTAAAGAACTCGCGCAAAAGAAACGATTTTAAACTTTTGTGTGAAGAATTTAAATTGATACTCTTTCTTGAGAATTTTGTGATTTTTAATATGCACTATCACTATGTAGTTTGGTTCTATTTCTAGGCAATATAAGAAATGTCATTTCCATGCTACCAATAATTTCTAATATCTCGTCAACATGGCTGCAGTTTTAATAAAAACCCTGGTGATAAAGAGAAGTTTATGCTTCCTAAAAACATTTATGTATCAGATAATCAACTACATCGAGGATAAACAGTCGAAACTTGTCTTAATATCATTAATAACAAGGAGTAAAGAGCTGAAATAAAAAGGATCTATATTGACAAATTGTAGCAATTGCAATAGAGCAGTTAAACTATTGCAAGTTCAATTTAAAGACAAGCATAGTATTCTGGATTTTTATTTGTAGCTTTACGAGTTCTCGTTCGCTTCATCCGATCGTAACTCTGCAAACAAGACTTTTCTTCTATGGTAGACATAAAATCTAAGCAAAAATTCGACTTGCTTCCAAAAACATTCTTTCAGCGAGTCACAAAAACTGAAATTGACGCTGAGACAGTTGAGCGGATAAAAAAGGATCCCACAATCCTTCAACGAGCCCCGAGGGTTCACGTTGCGTAGAACTTCAAGGCATTGTCTTTGGTCAGTAACCCACCCCCTGACAACGAAAATGTTATTTGGGAACCAAACAGTGGTAAATCTCACGTTGACATTAAAGGTTTATTATTATCATTGACAGTACGTCCAATGGTTTTTATTAAAGTTTCTTTAACATAGAAATCTCTTAGATTGCGGTGAACCTCACCGCTAGGTAACAGATTAAACATGTTACGTCGAATGAAAATGGGAGACGAGACCGGGGATCGAACCCGGGACCTTGAGCTTTGCGCGCTCATGCGCCTACCGACTGCGNCAGAGGTCTTTGGGTTTCACAAGTTGAATGAGAATGGTAGACGGGCACGGGTAGCGAGCGGGATGGCGCAGTCGGTAGGCGCATGAGCGCGCAAAGCTCAAGGTCCCGGGTTCGATCCCCGGTCTCGTCTCCCATTTTCATTCGACGTAACATGTTTAAGTTTCTTTAATTAAATATGTTTTGGTACCCTATCCTTTCCGATCGTATGGAAAAATGGTTACTCGTCCTCAAACATTGAAAAGTAGAAAACAACAAAAGCAATTAATTGGTCAAAGGAGTCAACATCCTTCCTAATTTTCTATGCAAAATACATCAGTAATTCCATTTTAACCACCTGAATTATTGTCTTTTAGAACGTGGTAGCGTTATTATTTGCATTATAGAACATGTTATAGATATAGTTGTGCCAACTTTTCACCCAAATTTGCTTAAAATATCAAGAAATCAAACAAAAGCAATATACTAAACACCTGTAATCATCCAGCTCAAAAACATTCTTGAAGAAAAGCCATATAAGGTATTTACAGATAGTAAAATTTGAAAATTTTGCCGAGAAAGTCAAGGTCCTTGTTTGAATAACGTACAAGGAAGCTCAGGAGATACATTTTTTCCCTTTTAAATCTTGTGTTGGAGAAAATCTTGCTGTCCAAGAAGGCGGAAGAGTGAGATGGGTACGTCCTTCGAAGTTTTGTAACTCCATTATATCTGTCTGGAGAGAAATCTTGGAGCACAATAGCGAATAGAGGAGTTCTCCAGATGAGTAATAGTTCCTTCCCCGCAGCCAGCCGCAAGGTTGTCGGCCCTTGTGTTTGTTTTGCCTTAACTGTTGTGATTTGCAGCTTAGTGCGGGACGCTGGTTTCTTCACTTGGAGACAACGTTCCAAGGGTGGCCACCGTGTTGACAAACGTTCTCTATGCCTCGAGTCCCTTTGCATTAGTATTGTTCGTTTTTACTTTCGGGGCAGGAACAGACATTTAGCAATACATGTTGAAGGGTTGTCCAGTGGGATAGTATAACGTACGCAAAACACCTTGAAAGATTGTAGCATCGCAGTTACGAAAATGGTTACTTATTTGAGTCTTATGTTCAACTGTCAAGTTACAATTTGATAAATTACAATACATATTTTAAAACACGATTGTCAAATTGAAAGCAACTGTCAAATAATGTTGGTGTCAGGCAAAGTAAAAATATATAAAGCATTGACGTCTCACGAAATTGAGGGAAAAACAAGATTGAAAAAATGGGTCTTAAAATTCAGGGATACAAGAAGTGCCCCGCTTAAAATCTAGATACTAAGTCTAATAGTGATAGAATTTTAGGCACCTTCACTGATTACGTTTGTGCAGTAGATTCAGGCGAGATAATTAGGATTGGTATTTTGTCTATTTGTATATATTGTTATATTTTTGCTTCTTTTGTCATTGGAATGAGTATGTTTTGGCGAAAATAAAGTACTGTCTTCATTTGAAAAATTTACACATTCTTCTCAGAGGTTTCCAAATTTTACTGAAAGTAATGCTCAGTGAAAAAAGTACTAGAAAAATAAATGTTTTGTACGGGAGCCAGGAGAAGCAAAAAGAGTATCGCATAACGGGGGTTCCCGGGAAACTTGAGACTTGGTCACTCTCTTCGTGTACTGGATTTGGAGCAGTGCAAGTATCTTCTAAATACACAACGCACCCGGGTGATCTAGTAGAATGCTCACTAAATAATCCTAGCCGTTTTCCTTCAGTCGTTATGAACACATGACAAACAAAGGAGTTTGTCAGAGCGGTACATATCGCCGGACCACCCCTCTTGACAAGAAGAGCTTGAAGCTCACAAATCTATTAAGTCACAAAGGGAACATGAGTTGGCCTGAGGTTGAGAGGGAAACCTACTTTCCTGGAATCTCATTTACGACTAACATAAATACGCAATACCGAGAAATCTTATAAGAATTACGTACTCCTTCCTAATTATGAATTTCCATTACGCCCACTGGTTTCGATTTTTACACAAAATAAATTTAGAATTTTTTCCACGCATTTGAGTGGTCATGTTCGTGAATCTTACGAAGTGTTAGACCATTTTTATTCTTAAGATTTGTCAGTCATGTTACAAAGAAATAATATAGTGGATTGCCTGGCAAGTTTGAAAACTATATTATTGAAAAAGGAAAATTTCGTTGTGCTAAGGTTCGTGAGGATACTTATAAATAAAACTATACCTCGTACGTATTATTTTCTAGAACACTGGGTCCAAAATGTGCTACAACTGCATCTATTTTGACGCTTGTAGTATTGGTATGTCGTATTGTAACAATAAATTTATCTGTATAGTTAAGTCATAACAATAATGTAAAATATATCAAATAAAATGTTACAAATAGCTTGAAAATAATGTTTCATTCGCAAACATTCCATAACCCTGATATTGTATCCACGAGCATGCCTTAGGTTTACCCAGTTTTACAAGGTCTCTCTTCTTCGATAAGAGTGGGTAAACATAAAATCAATTTTGACTGGATCACACGTTCAGGTCTCTAAAGCACGATTGATATATAAAGCTAAACTAATGCTGGTTATCAGGGCAGTTATGTTTTGTAATTACGCTCTGTGAAGCAACCCTTTCACGATTCTCTACCTGCATTCGAACCGGTTTACTACCACCTTGTTTAATAGCTTGGCCATTAAATTAGCATGTTACGATAGAAAGGGCATTATTAAAGACGTTAAACAAGAGGTGACAATCTCAGTGGAAATTATTTGTTGCCACAAAAATGATTTGTTGATTTTTAAAGTAAATTGTGACAACATTTATGTCGCTCATACTGTATCGGGTGTAAACTGATGAGTTGCGTTTGACGGCAGAGAGAGTGAAATAAATAAATAAAGCAGTTTTGGAATCTAGGAATTTTTTTCACTAAAATTAAAGACATATTTGAAAGTCAAAACTCGATAATGGGGTGTTGAAAAATACACATCGAAAGAATTATCACAATTTATTATAATACACATAAACAATTAAAGCTCACCAACTACACAAATGCCGCTAGTCTACCTTTATCTTGAACGCGTGTGCGTTTTGTGTCGACTTGATTGGTCAACATTGTAATGTAGCCAGGCAATTTGTTGTAGGTTTCATATTAATTGCAAAATCAATTCAGCTCCACTGTAGTGGTAATCGAAAGAAATATTATTTTTTAATGACGCTGTATTGAATTAAAATAGTTTACGAGACTGGAATTCAAATCCAGGACTTTTATCTCAGATGAGACGCTATCACTGTGCCGACCCGTCCGCCTCCCCACATCTGCAACTGCCATTCAATTGGTTTTGCGCTCCTATACGAGAGATAACACTTAATAATAATAATAATAATAATAATAATAATAATAATAATATACAGAACTGCATTAATAATTATTATTATAAGGAGAAGAATTATTTAAAAAAATCATATTTTCTCTGTTTAGCTCAATGATTTTTGTTTCCAAAAACGTTTATCATACTATAATGGAAATAATTAATTCTAGAAAGTGTCCAGTTCTGTGGACGCTGTCATTCTATTTAGAAATACAATAAAATTAATTAATTACATAATTCTGTATTCACGTTAACTTACAAGAAGCATAAGAGCTTGTAATGCATATACGCTGATATTAATATAATTCTCGATATTGATCATTCATAATCCGACAAGAATATTTTGAGCGACGGTGCCATAACAGAGAAAAAAAATGAACTGAAAATGGGATATTAAATGAAGCATAGATATTGAATGAAGATTCAATGAAGCTTGGCATAAAATTCATTACGGACGCCTCATGAGCAGAGCTGAGCGAGGTCATTAATTTTCCAATCATCACAACTGAATTTTAAATCTATTGCCTCTTGCATTACAGAATGCCAGAGTTCAACTTGATAATAGGTGTTACTTAAATGAACATGTAGCAGCTCATTGACATGAATATTATAAGAACGAACCGATTTTAGGTAATCTATGTATCTCAAAGAAACATACTGTCGTCATTTAAAAAAACATGTAATAATTTTATTTTCAATGTTACTTATTTCATTTTGATTTGATTTAAAATATTTTGAAATACGGTCTACTTCCGAAATATTTTAATTTTGTAATCTGCAGCACCTTGCACATCAACATTCAATGGAAAGATAAGCCAAAGCAGAATAGTCGTCCGTGCTTACTTATGTTGATACGTACTTGAACAGTGAATTGGACGTTTACGGTATGATACGTTAAACGATTTAATTTAAATAATTTCTTCTGATCTTGGGGAATGCAACGGTCTTGACGTTATCTTCCTACTGCAATTCCACTCTGTTCAACGAAATCCACTTTCTTCGGGATTTGTGGTGGGCATTAGCTCTAGACAGATAAGTGAGGTCTCCTCTAATGTCTGCGGAAGTTTAATTGGACTACTGGCGACGCTCTTGTGAAGTGTGACCGATTCACTGGGAAACTTTGAGGGGAAACAGTTGGACTTTTGATTCGCTTACGCCCTCGGATTTTGTGATACTGCAGTTGCGATTCAAAGCTAATGATTCAACAAACATTTCATTTGGGAAATGGAGGAAATTTCATTCACAAATTATAGTGCAACAAAGTAACACAAGTAAAACACTGTTGTTTGTTAGCTTTCTGAATATTCGGAGATTCTAATTATTGAGGATATTACATTGAGCCATTATGAGGGAAATTATGTTGAGTACAAACGAGTGGAACAATCTTGTTAACTCATTTCTCCTCAAAACCTGAAATAAGTATGAGTGGAGCATGTTTTGTGTTATGCGATAACATTTCAACTGTCTTATTTTGTTTCAATTTGGTCATAATTGAATAAACGTCTTTTGCTTTGTACAAATAATTCACGGTGACTACCACGCGCAAGAGAATATGTTAAAGTGAACACGATATGTGTTTCTGAATTACAATATGCATTGAACGTTCGTCTTATTTACTTGACTTACAAATTAATACACAATGTACAAATAATTTTATTTCTACGTAGAACGAAGATGAATGATTATTATCAATTAATGATATCCTCATAATATAAAAAGGTGTGCAATGCATAGTACATACTATTCATTTTTATTCAATGGTTGCAATGCATAGTATATACTATTCATTTTTACTCACCTTAAGGGATAATGATTTCATCCGTTACGGTCTAAATTCCTCTCAATTAAAAAAAGATTCCATCGCAAGATACACATCGAATAATAAAAATAAAGACATTCTTGGACCGGTTGCTGTTACCAGTAACTGGAGAAGGTGAAACATGTTTTCTTCTACAATGAATTATTACAATAAATTCATTGAGGTAAACCGATCATCGGACATATAATAAAAAAACATTTAACTTAAAATGTGATGGGTATTTTGAAAGGAATTAGGAGTGATATCTTGTTGCCTCTATTTCAGTAAACAAAATATTTTGTACAATTTTAAACATAGTATTTAAGTTGGAAATGAATGAAACCAGGAGATATTTTCCTGGCGAGTGCAATGTAGGTAGTTCCATCTCCCTTCTGGAAACTTCCGAAGCAAAGGATAGTTTCATTTAGTGGATACAAACACGAATAAATATGTTCAAAATATTATGCTCAAAATTTAATTTTTTTACGTACGTTAAGAGATATTTGATTTGTGAATATATATTGATGAAAAATGTTGATATGAAAACTTCATTGATGCTAAAACCAAACACATTAAATGTAGAAAATAAGGAAATGTACATTGATGAAATAATCGATATATCTATAAAAATATACGGATGATGTTTTAAGTTTCCTGATGTGAATCAAAAGGGATGGATTTGAGGAATCTGAGTTGGCAAAAACATTATTTTGCATGGAGAAACTAACTGATTGGTTTCTTTTTTCCGACGAATAATAAGTGTAAGATTTGTCCCTGTCAGTAAATTGAGTATAATAAATTGCAAACTTATTAAACTTAAGGTTGTTCAATGAAAGACTAAATGTAAATAACCCTTCTTTTCCTGGCTCATTATCAAATTCATGTTCTCTTGAACATTCTTTCCCCCTGTAACTAACTTGACAATTACGTTTCCTCATTGAACAAACGTGAAAGTGTCTTCCTGTCTGCCTGTGTACTAAGAACTCCGCTCTTCCTTTGGGAACCCCCCTCCCCTCATTCCCGGAGATGGCGTGTTCCTAAGGGTAGAGGCGACAATCGACCCTCCATGAGATGCACACTAATGCTGGTAATGCACTGCTCATCCACGACAATCCGGAAATGGGAATGACTAGACACAAGTGTTGAAACGTCATGTTTGACCCCGTTGCAATAATCTTCCCAAGATTTTAAGTAACAGAGAGAAACGTTTGGGAGGAGCTATTACACCGACCATTTAATGCCACGAAATATTTGCAAGCATTTGTAAAAATGTCAATGGATTTAGTATTTATTTATTTTATTTTATGCCTTTTGGCGAGGTTCAGGCCATGAGGTCGTGTCTTCTACCTAACCGTTGAACTTGGGTAAGGGAATTGGGGAGGAGAGATGTTGGGTTGCCTGGGGAATGATGGCACCGAACCGACATTTGTCTGGATTAGGTGAGGGAATCCCCAGCTGATAGCCTCACCAAGTTCGACCGAGCAGGGTTTGAACCCACGCTCTACCGCTCAGCGGGATCATGGAAGCGGAGACGCTACCACTTGACCACCGCTGTCGGAGTTTCCAGGCTGAGCCATTATGTAAAATCCTATTCTAATATAACACTAAATTTGCATGTTTCAATGTGATGTCCAGCATAGCTTTCTGAAATGTTCTACTTTGCCATTACTATAATTTGGATTTCCTCTCTTCGTAACTCTATTTTGAGTGCGGTAAATGCTAAGTAATCGAATGAACACAGATTATGGGAGTACTGCGGTGGGAAACGGTTGGTCAATCTGCCAGTAAACTTTCTTCATGTGTTGACTAACAAACTTCTCACTTGCGAAATGAACTGTCCTCCGGAGACATTCCTTCAGCAAAGTGATAACTCAGCTGATAACTATGTGTGAGCCGGGGAAGGGCGATCAATACGCTTTACGTCCATCATCGATTTGCGTCCGTCAGGAAAATGACCAGAGCTCTCCTAAAGGGCTATTTTGTGTTATAATGGCTCATCGTACGTTACAATACATTTTTTTTCAAATATATCAAAGTTTAAAAAATAATTAATTACAACCCTTTCTTTCATCATATTACTGTTTCAACGCGTTACCTAAGGAATTTTACACCTACGTCTTTCAAAATGTCACATGTTCTCGCATAGTCAAAGTTCGGTGAGTATTTTAGAAATTGGTCACTAACATTTTACAGAAATCGATTTGTAGTGACTGTCGGTGGATACATCCCAGAAATATATGGGAAATACTGAGAATAAAACAAACATAGAAAAGTTATGAAGTAATATTAATGTGAACAGGGTGCAGCTAACAAAGAGGTTTGATCACCAGTAAATGATATTAGCTCTTTGCTAAATATCCAACAATTTATCAAAAAAAACTGTTTATGTTTTTTGATGAATAGATACCTTCATTGAAATACTTAAATTCATTGCTGTAATCAAACATTAAAAATGGTGGCTAACAATAAATCCTAAATCTATGTAAACTTTGCCACATTTGGCAAAATGAATTATCGTGATTAATGTTTGGACATTGCGATGACAGGTTTTGTTCATACGCGTATTTGTAGGACAGTGAACCGATGGAAATGAATAGTCCTTTATTATACGTCAACATTCCAATATTCTTTCTGGGAATGGTAATAACGAAAATGAAATCTCCATACATTTATTATTTTTATAGGTTTCCAAGAATTCAAGAAGTTTTTGATTGAAGGGGAATTAAAGAGTTACTAATGAGAACTGTCATCTCCATTATACTGAATGTCTTACGATCTAAAGTGTTCAGAAATGTTTTTTAAATAGTCGGGCAGAGAAATTTCATTGAAGTTCTTTTAGCATGTGCTTAGCAACTTTTGATATTCAAACATAGTTATTACATTGCAGTGACAAATTTATAGCTTTAGACTAAATATATTCAATTTTCATAAATTAAATGTATGTGGAAGAGCATATTCGCACTACTATATTCTTTTCCGATATTTTTTGGAAGCATGGATGGACATGCTTGGGCGCACTAAAACATTTTAGGTCGTGTTTGTCTTGAGCTCAGATGGTAAAGGAAACTTGAAGATGGGAAGGAACATTATAAATTTCGTGATGTTTTGAGCTTATAGAGTGAAGAACGTATTCTCCATTTCTTATTACCTTACGTTAACCACTCTGTTGATAAAACCAAGAGACAATAAACTCTTCAGTAATTGTTCAATATTTTTCATTTGGAAGAATGCAATAATACTTGCATTGTTTGTGTTACATCGTGCATTCGGTAGAAACATTTTTTTAAATCCCAGATTTGCTGGGTTTTTGTTATTTTAAATCTTTATTTTCTTTCTGGTAAATCAAATATATTACACGAAATATGATTTATTTCATAATAATGAAAGGACTCCGTTGAACATACCTCTCGAAGTTTCTATTCAATTTATGTTCACGTGTAAAGAATGCTCCGACCAGTTTGCGTTTTTATTGTAAAAAATTAACATATGACGATAATAGCATTCCTTTTCTATTTCTCTCCCGGAAATAACATACCTCTGAATTGGTAAAAGGGATTGATAATATAATATTCGTTAAATGAACTTCTTTTAAACATTATATTTTGTACTTTTTTGTGCTATCAAGGTTGTTCTATAAGATGAAGTAGTTTGTAATCTATGATGTACATAATAAGAATAAAAATTAGAATAAGTAACTTTATGAGAAGGTAAAACTTCTACATTTTGTCTCTGTGCTTCCGATTGTCAGCGCTAAAAAAATCAATTCTTCAATTTAGTATTTTGCTAGTTGCAATATCGTAAAACATTTGTTTTGAAAATTTTACTCAAACAAATTAACGAATAATTGTGACTGAAGGAGCGGTAAAAGACTGTCAACCTTGAACAAATTTTCGAGTGGTTCAAGATATACAGTGGCTGATGAGGAAAGTACGAAATCAGACTCACAACAATTGCTCTCACGTTCGGCAGAAGTGTCACGTTGTACCTCTGAAGTTTTTACTCCTAAGTACTGCTTTATTCGAATAGACGAGTATACAGTGTCTCGTGCCGCGGAAGTCATTGTTTCTACTAGGACTCATTTCGAAAATGAGCTTCGTTGGACTGCTCTTCTCTCCACTGACCACAAAATGGCGGAAGAATATATGATCATCGCGCTTGGAAATTTGCGCTTGAGGAAGACGTTCATGCAGATATAGGATGCGATGCGGGAGTTAGGAGACTAGCGATGCGCGTTGATCATGTTACTTCCTTATATCACTCATCTGATTTATGCTCTTTCCTGACGCACGAACCACTGCTCAAGGTTACATACTCTTGGCATACTCTAGTTATTTAATTGTGAACGATAACTGTTTTATTCTATATTAGTTCGTCTTCCACGTGGTCGTATGCAGTTTGTTACTGCTTCTCTTAAAAATAAATGTATTTATTTATTTGCTCTTGTTCTATAAAAAAACTTTTTCGAACTTTCTTTTGATGCGCAACATAATTTAAAATTGAAGAAAACAATTTTAAACTCTTAATGAGTTGTAAACGAAGTGGTTAATATAACACTATTTTGTTGGTTCTTCATTCTTATATGAACTGTTTTAACTGTTATAACGATTTTTGTTCCTTGCTAGAGAAGTCAAATATTGTTAATTTCTGAGACGGGATGAATTCAGCGTATTACGTTTCCTGTAATTGTTTATACTTTTACATTCTTACAGTTGCAGAAGGTTTTACCTCATCGTATTAAAGCATCATTTTTACACGGTAAACAAATCCTGTATTTTATAAACCCCTCGCATATACTCGCAACTGGATGACTATTTGCTCAGGCAGTGTACTAATTCGCACATCTATGGTTTTGCAATTTTTTCCCAACGAAAAATGTAACCTTTTAAAATTAGTAGTAGTAATGTACTTTTAAAAGTAGTAGTTTATTTATTGTAAAATATTAGAACAAACTCTTTACTGACCTTCTCTGTGAGCTGAACGCTCACCCATGTGTTTACCGTGCACGGCGACCCATGCGGAGGCAATGGGAATCCTGGCGAGTTGAGGAATTATGCATACCTAGAAGGATGCGTGCCAATACGCTTGCTTTGTCCGCGGCCTGTTCTAGACGTGCGATAGGGGACTAGCCGACCGATAGGCTCGGACTAGGTCTTCGACTGAACTTCTGGGTGAGGGGGTCCTTCCCGCTGGTCGGCGGCGTTGGAACAACCCTGCTTAAATATCCCTGCGTGCCCCTGCTATATTCCCGTGTTAACCCTGGCATCCCAGTGGGGTATCCCCTTGTTGGACTCCGTGGTGGGTAGGGAACACGGGGATGAAATACATTCCATACGCATGGATAATAACACGTCACCTTGCGAAGCGGGAGGACCGCAGAGGGAGTCACACAGCCAAACATCTTTGAAGCGGCCGAGGGTTCACAGCCCTCCCGCTTCAGAAGATCCAAATGTAAAGAAACAGAACATTCAACATCAGAATGTTTTTATTGTCATGAAGAGAGTGGAAGGATCCCTTGAGAAACTTTCACCTTTCTACATTTATAAAGGAATCGAAGGTATTTGTGGTACGTTGAAATAGATGAGAAGATTGGGGAACGGTTCGATGTCGGAAACGAAGTTGGAAACGAAGCAAACAGGCACTGACCCTTCCAAACTGTCAAATGCTGGGAGAATTTCCTGTGAAGTGCGAGTTCCATGCTGCGCTTAATCGCAGCAAAGGAGTCGTAAGTTGCAGGGACATTATGGATATATCAACTGATGAACTTGTTGGAGAATGGGAGGTAAAACACGTTGTTGAGGTCAGTCAACACTCTAGGGGACTTACAACTAGTAAGTACGTGTTTGGCAAACACGAGGCCTCGAGCTGAGTCTGGTATTAATTCCACTTGTGCCGGGTTCCTTCCTTTCTCTTTCCTGACCTTCCTTGGTCACCTTGGTCTTCTTTTCGATCCCGACGCTAGCAGGTTGCGAGGGCTAGGGTATCTTTCATTTTCCTCGTTGTAATGTTTTGATGTAATGACATGTTTTGATGTGTTTTAATTCAGGAGGATTTTAGTGGGTATGGTTTAGTTATTCGACGAAACCCAAACGTGGGAAGAGTCATATTGGCTCTCCTTAGTGCGTAACTGCATTTTACCTACCTGTACAGAATTTTAGGGCTCTAATGACATCTATGTCGACGAGCCGTAAAGCCCCAGAAAAAAAATTGAGGTCAGTCAAATCAAGAGGAAAACTAATGGTGTTCTGCAGAAGACCAGTTCCTTCATCGTGATATTTGACTGTCCTCTGCTACCGAAAGATATAAAAGCAGGATGGCTTAACCTGCTGGTGCGACCCTTCATTCCAAATCCTCTGCGACGTTTCAATGGTCACAGATTTGGACATACAACGACATCTTGAAAGGACTGTGATATATGCAGGAAGCGCGGGAAGGAGGCACACGAACCCGACGTTTCATGCCCGTGGCCTGCATTAATTGTTCAAACAGCCACCCGGTATGGAGCAGGGAGTGTGTCTCCTTTCTCTAAGAGAAGAAAGTGCAGGAAACTAAGACCATGTAGAGCAAGAAGTACAGGGCTGCGTACCCTGAATTTTCAACGAGCTACTCCAGCCCTGCTAAGACACCCGTGCAGAAGAGGTCCATTTCCATTCAGGTTGACATGTCCACGGAATAAACGTGTACTTGTCAGTGCAAATGTGGAAAGAAACAAGTTCACCCAGAGAAGCCAGTTACTCCTTCAACCAGCAGTCAGCCATCAACAAAGAAAAATTCAACTCCCAGACAAAATTCAATCCCGTCCATCTATATCCAGCAGTGTGAAACGTACTCAAATAAGTACAACGCAACAGAAGAAGAAAAAGCATAGTTCCGGGGCTAAACCCCTGCACCTCGCCGATTTCATAAAAACAACAACAACGTCAAAGAAGTCGCGGAGAGGTAAAAGTAACGTCTCTGCCCTTCCTTCCTCCAAGTCGGATTGTGCATTGTCCGATGAGAACGCGGAAATGCACAGTCAAGAGCCCGACCCAGAAAGTTCAAAATCGTAATGGCTTCCATACTTCAGTGGAACCTGGCTATAGAACTCAACGTGAAAAGTTACAGCTCTTAGCGCGTCGCAATCCGATCTGTATTTGTCTGCAAGAGACACACCTTTTACCAGAACACTCTCCCTCTCTGCGGAGATTCATCAGCTTCAGATATTACGACACCACGGGAGATCGAGCAAGAAGTAGAGTCGCCGTGTTTTTTAAAAAACATTATCCTCTTCTCCCCTGTTCTTCTAGAAACTGAAATCCAGGCTATAGCAGTCACAATTCACAGCGCACCAACTATGGCCGTGTGTTCAATCTATATTTCTCCAACACGAGATTCCTCGGAAACTGCTCTGAGGGATTTAATTCACCAGCTCCCTCGACCATTCCTCCTCCTTGGGATTTCAACACCCACAGTTTACGGTGGGGTTCGTCGAGTGATTGCTCCAGTGGCAAACTGCTGAATTATCTCTTCCAGTGTGAAGATTTATATATCATGAACACTGGAGAAATGACCCACATTGTGTTTGCTACGGGGTCTTGGACTGCTATAGACCTATCCATTTGTTCTCCTGCAGTTGCTGATATCTTCCAATGGAAGGTAGAAGATGATCGGTATGGTAGTGACCATCATCCTATCTGATTGTCAGGAACGAACAAATGTTTCCGAATGCAAGCCTTAGAAATGGATTCTCAGAAAGGCTAACTGGACACTACCGTTCTCTGGCTAGTTTCAAAGAAGCAGGAAGTGTCCACGAGAGGGTGGACCATCTGACTTAGGTGATTCATCTCGCCGCTGAAGAATCCATTCCGTAAACATCTATGTTTCCGCGAAGACCTCGTGGCCCATCGTGGAACGACGCATGTCAGTCCGCCATTCGGGCGAGGCGAAGAGCGTTGCGGAAATTTAGGGGAAGCCCATCTTCTGAAAACCTCGCCGCATATCAGATTGCTGGAGCAAAAGCGCGTAGAACTATCAAAGAATCCAGATCCACCTCCTGGAAAGAGTTTCTATATATCATTAAGAGACAACATCGTCCACGAAAGTATGGGTGTCAATCAGAAAGATCTGGAAGGTATTCTCGAGTCCCAATATCTGTACTCAATTATCAGGGTCAGGTTCTCACCACCAACAGAGAAATTGCAACAGTAATGGCTAAATACTTTGCTGATTTAACAACTACAGCAAACTGCGATCCTGATTTTGCGAGGAAGAGGAAGAGGGAGCACCTTCTTAGACTTCCGTTCCACCAACTGAGAATCCTACAACTTTCCCTTTTCTATGTGGGAACATGACTCAGCTCTAGCGATAGCCCACGACACTGCTCCTGGCCATGATTCCATTCACTATGAGAACCTCACACAACTATGTCAATAACAAAAAGAATACTTTCTGGATATCATTAATCTTTCATGGCCCCAAAGAGTATTCTCTAATTTTTGGAAGGAAGCAACATTAAAGGAAGGAAGCTACTAAAACCCGGAAAGGACAAGACGGCCATCAGTATTTATCGAAGCATTGCCTTGACGAGTTGCGATGGTAAAACTCTGGAGAGATGTATCAAACGACGTCTCGTCTGGTATCTTGAAATGCATAACCTGCTGAGTCGATCTCAGTGTGCTGAGTCGATTTTAGGAAGTTTAATTTCACCCTGGACAACTTACTTTTCCTGGAAACAGCTATTTAAGATGCCTTGGTCCGAAGACATGTCGGAATATTCTTTGGCATCGAGAAGGCTTATGATACTACTTGGCGCCATGGCATTTTAAAACAATTCTATGCCTGGGGATTTAGAGGACATCTTTCTCTTATGTTACAGTCCTTTTTGTATCAGCGTTCCTTCCACTACAGAATTAGAAGAGACACTTGGGATCTCCTTCAAGAGAACAGTGTTCCTCAGGACTCGGTCCTGAGTGTGACCTTAATTGCAGTGGACATAAACAGCATAATATCCGCTGTAAAGAATTCTGTTCGACACTATCTTTTTGTCAACGACTTTGCTATCTTTTACTCATCGCAGTGTGTCACATGTGCGGAGCGACAAATCCAACTCGTCCTCAATAGATTATACCACAGGTAAAAGACGACTGGGTTTCGTTTCTCTTCTGAAAAAAAACCACAGTGTGTTCTTTTCAGTAGGAGACCAAGCTTTCTGGCAGAACCTCACCTCGCCCTGGGGAACAATGTTTTAAAATTCTATCCTTCTGTAAAATTCTTAGCTCTAATATTTGATCAGAGACTGAATTGGATTGAACATCTTTCGGACCTATGAGTGAGAATATTAAAGTCTCTGAATCTACTGAAGTGCCTGAGTAGAAGAGAATGGGGTGCGGATTGCTACTCCTTGTTCCTGTTTTATCGAACATTCATAAGACCTCAGCTCGACTATTGCTGCGTTGTGTATAGCTCTGCTCGTGCATGCTATTTCAAGAAGTTGTATGGTGTCCACCATGCAGTAATCCGACTAGTTATGGGAGTCTACCGTACTAGTCCCATTCCTAATTTGTATGCCGAAAGTGGCGAACCATCTCTTCACCTCCAGCGGCAACTTTTCTCGCTACGACACTTTTGCCACGTGCTTACATTGCGCGACAATCTGGTACACAACGCAGTATTTAATCATTCATCTTATTCCATCTGTTTCTACATCCACAGACTGAAAGCTATTAAACATTTTGGATATCGCTGTAAACAAAATTTGGAAACCTTGATTATACGCACACCTGATATCTTAAATCAAAGTTTCAGTAAGACTCCTCCTTGGGCTTTGCACAAGCCGAAGATTAATTTCAATCCTTTGCATAATGACAAGAAGAACACTCCAACCGCGATGTTGGTGGCGTATTTCCACATAATCCTTGACAAACACCGGACCTATACTCTTGTGTTTCCAGACAGGTCGAAGCAGGCCGATGGTGTCGGCTTTTCCGTGGTGTTCCCCCGTAATACCTGTGGCTTCCGTCTTGGCGACCTATGCGGCGTTTACACCGCTGAGTGCTACGCAATATTGAAAGCACTGCGATCAACAAAGGGCACCCGCGGATCAAATTTCCTGATTTGCTCTGATTCTCTAAGTGCCCTTCAAGCAATCTAGTCTATGTATCCAGCAGAGAAGCTAATCCAGAACATCCAGAATGTGCTTTTCTCGCTCCAAAGTGATGGAAAGAACATAATGTTTTGCTGGAGTCAAAATGTACTCTTCACCAGATCTTGTAATAAGTAAACTAAATAAGTGTAACATTTATATAACTATATTAAATGTTTTTCATTTCAAAAATCCTAATCCCCTGTTTTACCGTACTGTGTTCGATGCGCCTTTGTAATCCCAAAGTAACCCTATTCGTCCCAGATGATGGACCCATTTGTACCCTAGTGACTATTATTAAATGAAAAATTATTTTTTTTATTTATTCAGATTCTCAGATATTTTTTTAAATCTAAGTAAATAAAACAAGTGAAAGTGATTCAAGGGACTAAATAATATGTAAATTGCGACTTATTTTAAGGATAGTTTTAATTTTGATGTGCTTTTGACGATTTTGTATAACTTTTCGTCATTTTCACTTAGTATTCAAAGACAGAAGATTATATGCCACTACATATAAAGAAATAAAAGCATTTTTCAATCAGATATGACCACTAGGTGCACATGGACTCAGCGGGTGGGCAGAGAACGGTTGAGAGAGAGTTTACGGGGGTAACATCCGCTTGTGACCTCACGGATACCTTCTTTCACATGTTCCACTAACAATTCACGTCATTAAATATTTCTGTGGCATCTTCGAGAATTTTCTCTTCAGAGAACTGAACCTGTTTTTTCAACCGCAAATGAACCTACTTATGAATAGCTTACAGGAAACAGTGCTGCCTAGGTATTGCGTTTAGATCAAGGTTCAGGGACCAAATTTAAACAACGCGCTAATATTCTGCCAGAAATCTAGCTATCAATTGAGAAGCATGCATACACGTATGATTTCCGATTATTTTGGGTTTTATATATTTCTGTATATAAGTTATTTCATAGGAAAGTAGACGGTAAGCAAAGTTGGGGAAGGTTATAAAATCCACAAAACTATGTTTCATTATTCCGGTATAAGTTTCACTGGGTTAAGTGACAGGGTTTGAGTCGATTCCATTACCTACTTTTTCATAAACTAACAAAAAAATCCAAGTTTAGCAAATCATTAAATTGGCTGGGAAAAATTCGGTCAAACGAGAACTTATATTAGAGCTGAAGTAAATTCGGATCAATAGGGAAAACAGTCCTTTCCGGGCAACTTCTCGTAGAAGCCTAAATGAAAGCGCCGAGATATGTGACTACTCGCGTTATCTTATGAAGATCCCTGAGCCTGTTGCACCAAAATGGTTCTCCTTCAATCAAAAACTATATATATTGAATTTAAATTTATTGTCAAAAATCAGTACAGATTGAGTATTGAGATGTATTGAAACAGTATTGAGATGAACCTTCTTATCTCAATTAAACATGATAAACTATTAGAGTTAGACATTTGAATCAACATTTCTTTGGAATCACAAATGTCTGTCGGGTCCCTTTTTGTGAGCTATAAATTTGGATGAACTTTCTTACCTATATCTACTAATATCATAAAGACATCGCATCATTTTCATTTAGGGACTAGAAGAAAGATTCTGCACAAAGGTGACATTTGTAACAAAAAAGATCCATTTATTCATAACATGAAAATGTGATTATATATAAACATTGCAACGACAACTCACAAATACAATGTATCTCAAGCATATCAAGTCAGTCCCGCAACGACGCACCTGAACGGAGTATGTGCGAGCTTGGCGGGTGACGCGGTGCACTAACTGAGTTCGATTCCCTGCATCTAACAACGCCAACTCTTACTCACGGACTGCCCGAAGCACGTTGCCGCTTACTATGACGGCGCTTTGCCCGTCCTCTCGCTGTCGTTCTGCCCTGCTCGCTACTATTATGACTGTTGCTGCCACTGCTTCTCCTATTATTACTTCCGCCGCTCTTGTTACTACTCGTCGTGATATGCGATACTGCCACATCTCCTCCGCGCAAGTCGCTTCCACCAGTAGAGAGGGAATGACGTCGACGATGCTTCATTGGTTATGTAGTTCCAGCTGGTCGGACATCGGTGCATCGGGTACAATTCTTAGATATTTAACACTCGGGGAGGTAAATATTACTCTCTCTCGAACACGTGGAACTAGTCTGTGAAGTATAATTGTATAGTAAGTTACTGCAATTCAATGTAATTGCAATTATACTTCACCGACTAGTTCCACGTGTTCGTCATTCTACCACGCTACTCGCGTTCCAGCTATCTATGTCGTCTGAGCTATCGGCACCGTCTGGGGTCGAATACTTCTCGTCATCCCAATTTTTTATGCACCCCAAGCTACGGGGTTATCTCATCTACTTCTACCGACTACCGCTGCGCGCGCATCTCCTATCTGCGTCTATTAGTTACTGACGTACTAGTCCAAGTGTCTTTTTGTTTTTTAAATTAAATTTCTACTCGAAATGATCATAAAAATAAAATAAAAACATTAATTAGTATGTCCAATTTAATGTTTATTTAATATATATAATCAAATGAAACTTATTTTTGACAAAATTTTCAAACATTGCTTTTAATGTTTTTTGTAGTGTTTTTTTGACAACAAATTTATTATTATTAAATGCTGAAAAAACATTTACTTCTTAAGCATAAAGTGACCTACAAGCTCAAGTGATGACTTCGTTAATAATTATATAGTTCTATTGACGAAACGAGATTGTTTCCATTTACGTATAACAATTAAAATTATACAGGTGTTAATGAACTTTCATGAAATGAAATTATGATATTGAGTATGAAGTGTACTGCGTATTAAAATAATAAATTTTTATGGAATTGGGTAAATACAGAAAATTGTAAAAAAAAGTATCCACCACATAATAGTTGCAAAATCTTTTGTCCACAAATTAACATTACAATCATTTTCTCTTTATGAGCGCTCTCTGGTATTCTGGATCTCATTATGGGGCATACTCCTCTGGTTCTTCGACTCATACGCAAAAACTCACTGTCGTTCTTCGTGTGCGACACAAACCCATCTCCATATTCAGAAGCCGTCCATTGCAAATTCTCTCATACAAACCAACATGAGACACGGCTCCTTTCACTAGCGTGGCTGCGATCAAATATGCATTTTCAACGTAGAAACTAACAAGACTGCATGCTGTAATAAATCCTGCCCTGCATATATTCAAATCTGGGTCGCTTGAGGTGCAGCTTTCCCTCATGCTATCGAAGGAGATTAATTGTAATACATTCGGCAAGTAGAAGTGAAAATTAGTTCTCAAAGTTTGTCTTGCTTCATTGATATTTTAGAAACAAATTATGCAGTTAAAAATGAATAATTAATAATCCGAATTATTAATGTTCCTTGAAATAAGGAAAGATAAGTTCTGTTATTCCTGAGAAACGTTTGACATCACTGTTCTTACCTGTTGTGTAACGCACGTAACATTCACAGCAGGGGTTCCCCCATGAACTCTACGGATTATCCCCCGATCACCCCTTGATAATATCTACCCACTACAATTCGTTGGATAGACCACTTCGTCATACGCATCTCTAGAATTTAAGAATCTGTCTACACAATCAAATGTGTTTGTTACAAATTTTCAGATAGAAGAATCTGTTGTCTATTAAACACATACCCATTTTCCCTGTTGCACTTATCTGACATATTTAACCTTAATTCGTTTATAAAAGATCTAACAACTTAATGTATTTCCGTTGTGTATGTGGTTAGTGAATATATAGGGTAAGATATTTATGTTTAAAATGCATTTACGATCATGTACAGTAGTTATAACAGGTTTGGCTTATCACATAAAAAGAGAAGTATTTTTAATTAAATTTTCATTAGAGATAACACTAAATGAATCGAAACAAAGTAATGATAGACACAATTATACATCAATTTTCCGAATTGTACTTCACCGAATTGTGCAATTATTCTCTATATCAAACATTTACGCAAATTCTCCCTCATATCGATGAGTGACGGCGATGACCATTAAATTTTTACAAATTGACCACCCTTTCCCCACAGAGGCGGGGAGCATGCGTTCCACCCACCAGGACTACCAACATTCCGCACTCAGAAGAGCATAAAGAAGAAAACAGCGTCGCTGTAGATCACGAAAGAATCCACGCCCATCACTGACACTAAATTCTCAAGGACAATGTTCAATAAAGGGCGTCGCTTGATTTGGTCCCGCGGGAAAACTCCCCTTCTCCTGTTTTCTTATTATTCCGTTAACAGATATTATCTAAAAACTCTTTCTGTCGATTTAGTTAAGTGAGTACAGTCAATTTAGTTAAACAATATACGTAATTTCAATGTACTTTGTATCAGTCTTTTAAATATTATAATGACATGTAAAGCTTACTATTTTAATCAGTGTTATTTTCCATCTGACATCCTTCAAAATGAGATTAAGAACGTATAACAGTAATTTTCATGCGATTTGAAACGATACGAATGCTAGGTAAAAATGCCACGTACGAATTTTAATGTGGAACAAAGGCATTGACGCATTGAGCGAAAGCAAATGAATTTTATTATTCGATTCAATAGATTTTTAAAAAATCTAACATTAACTATTGCTCATTCTAGAAAAGAAACCTTCCATTTATCACGGTTTTGCGAGATCTTACCATCGCAAAAAGGAGGGGCAGGTCATTTCTTGAGATGGTACCAGATGACGCGCGAATGAACGGGTTTTTCTTGGGTTTTCTTGGAATATACGAGTTTCTCTCAGCTCTTTATCCTATTCACTCGCCTCCCTCTTCAGCGCATTCCCGCTTTTTTCGCGTTCGAGTTTACAGAACGGTATGTTTTACTTTTTCGTTTCATTCTTATGAATTTTAATTTTTCATATTGTTAAAATGTTTTTGCAAGTATTTTTATTTGATACGATGTTCTCAAAATGTAGTTTCTTGTTTTCAAAGAGAAATTTCTTTTTAACTAGTAAATATTTTAACTCTACCCCTTCTATTTTCTTACCCTTTCCCACCCACCAAGGACCAGAAGATTAAATTGCACAGTGTGCACCGACATCTTCGCACATGGACATACCTGGATTGGAAACTGCTGAACTGCTACAGTTCTTCCCTTATGTACCTCATTTACTACGTAAAATAAACATGTGGATAATTCTGACTGATGGAAACATTGATTACTTGAGAATGAAGTTTTAAAAAAGTTCTTCATATTTTTTATTGGGAAGGAAATTCTAGAGCCGAAAGAATTACAAAAAGTAGAAAATGACCTAATATTTATCTCTCTGTTCTGCGTCAAGCATTTCTTTGTTCAGTATTCGAAACAAGTTATTGGTCATATTTTGGGCAAATAAAAGAACGCTTTTCGGTTATCTGCTCCACCTTACGCAGCGATAGAATCGTATATGTGACATATCCTGTCCACAATTCCTAAGCTCGCTTGATTACTGCAATCCTTAACACATTTTGCAGTATATATTTTTCATGCGTATTTTGAGAAATGAAAGAAAATAGTTGAAGTTTTTAAAACAAGCGAAGACTTGATATGTTGATTATATATGACTATTCAGATTAGTAGTATTGAATGACTTATTTAAATCAGTAATTAATTATTTCACGGATCTTGTAACTGTTAATTATTTTAAGAGTATATATGTATTTACAGAGCTTAAAGCTGCAAGAAAAAAAGAGATCGACAAGGTATGAATAACTTAGGGTCCCATCCTTAATCAGTTATTAAAAATGTATATTAGAAATAATCTAAAACAGTGAGTGTCCTTTGAATTACATAACTTATTCAGAAAATGTAAGTAGGATATACGCACTAGAAGGTAAACGTCTCTCAATTTTCTAATATTTGTATTCTGGGTAAGCGTTTGAGAGGAAACATCAATATTGATGGTCTCATAACGCAGGCAATTCCTCATGAAGGTATGTCTATAGAATAAAAGATACTTGAAATATTACCTCAAAATTTCGTCTAAACTTATGTTGGCAATACAACATTTTGCTTTCAGCCATTTGATTAACTGTCATGTAATTCTACAAATTAATTTTCCATCTTGCATTCAATAGGGTCTATACGTTTTTCATATTTTCCGTGTTGCGTATCTTACGTTGACATTTACTGCATGCGCCTCATCTCATCTTGAACCGCCTCACCTCCATTGGCTCAACCGTGCTGAGCTCGTATATTCCTCTCCATATCTTCTGGTGCCACCTGTGTTGCTCCGCGGCCTTCAGCTGGTTCTTTTGACGACTTGTGTTCGAAATGAATTCTACGGAAAATACTATTTTCTTGGTCTTTTCCTTGGAATGTTTGGATGTTTGTTCTCTCAAAAATGGAACTTAAATTAGGTGTCTATTTTTCTTCGAAGGTTGTGGCATCGCCATTTTTGCGAAGGACCTTAAACTGTGTGTTTATTCCCCACGACATTCTTTTTGTATTGCGTCTTTGCCCATACTATTTTATTGGTCGGAGGAATTTCGTCAGTCTTACATGAGGCAGGTTGTTTCAGTATTTCCGTCCAGTTTTTGTATTTTTGTGAGCGAAATATCCAAGAAACATTTGCAATTCAAACAGAGCGAAAAAGTAATACAGTTTACGAAATAGATGGAATGTAATAAAAAAGCAATATTTTAATATACGGCTATTTAAGGAAACTTTATATGTTTCCATTCGTAATCTACGCTCAAAGAGATGAATTGTAACTCATACAGAAATCTGGTAGCACTAACATACGCAGATTTCTTGGTAACTGTTTACTCAACATTTTTTGTGAATGTTATGAGTATGATACCACAAAAAAACCTTTGCAATTAAATCATATTGAAACCTTAAAACAATGAATATGATTCTGTAAGCTATCACGTATTAATGTTGTTTTTCATGCAGGTGTTATATTATATAACGGTTGTGTACATGTAAATAAAAGAATCCATGTCTTGAAAAATTCTACAATCCTGTAGAATACATGAAAGCTCACGTCACAATACATGAAAGGTGTAAAAACACTTTACAGAACTCCAAATACATTTATTATTGGAACAAACTTCTCGGGTGTTAGGATTCTTAGAAGCAAGTCTTAATAAAAATCGAAACGTTGGTAATCTGACTAATAAGAAAAACTCAAGACTTCATCCTGACAAAGTTATTCTACAATAAATGTAATAAAAAATTTAAAAACATTTGTAAAGAAGCAATTGTTTGAATCGATGATTTAATGATATTGTTATTGTACACACTCGACAAGATACAAATATATATTACACAGCATTGAAAACAAAGCCCCAAATACATAATGTTGAAATTGAAATTTTCTCTTTCATGAAAGAGAAAAGATAGAAGAAGAAAATTTTTCTGAAAATTATTCAGAAAATCACACAAATCAACACAATAAAAAAAATTATTGATAGCCATGAGACAATTGGACAGGCGCGACCGAAGTCTGACACCTAGCAGACGAATTGGCGGTTGTCGACGGACTTACTCGACAACATCCGCACGTAGTTTCGGAATTGATGTCTGCAGACACAAATTGGTTAGACTCAGTTGGTAGGACTTAAGAGTCGTATCTTCCAGATACTTTTTATCTTATCTAGGAATTTTTGCTGAATTTTTTGAATCCGCCTCTGCCTTAGGGCCCTTGATCGGAATTGATGGGATGGTCCCTTGCTTGCTTCCGGAGAGTAAATTAGTTTTTTTCCCTCCACGTGGTCATACGCAGTTTGTACTGTTTTTTGACAATAAATTTATTTATTTATTATTCCACGGAGATACTTAAGAGTCGTATCATCCATCATGGTGGATTCGGTAGGCGTTCAAAAAATACGTAATTTTAAAATGTTGATATCTCAAAACGGAATTTATTTAGCGTGTGTGTAGTTTCAAAAATGGTTTATTCCTCTTAATTATGTTCGGAGGGTTTGTTGTGCGACTTAGAGTAGTTTTCATTTAAATATGAAAAGGTAAGTTTTGCATTCGAAAACTCGAACTTGTAATTGATAATTTATCATTAGTTTATTATTTATATTATATTTTATATTATTTATTGTATTTATATTAATCAATTATTATTGTTAGTTTATTATTATTAATAAATATAATTTTTCATAATAATTATAACCAGAATGCTTGTTGTCTCTTATATAATAATAATTATTATTATTACTATTTCATATTTCATAGTTTTACTTTCACTTTCATATATGTTAGCTGTTATATTTGGTAATTAAATAATGTATACGAGCTTTAATGCTTCTTTTAATCTTAATTTCTTAATAAAAGCGTTTGAAATCATGAAAATGGGATAGTTGTCGTGTCAGTCGCAATTGTTTACTTCAGAGGATATTAATTATAACATGTTCTACTTCTTTTGCCTGCAATTTATAGTACAAGAGGAAGGTGGATATTCAAGCTTCTCAAGTTCCTGTAATTATATTTATTTTAGTTCAAATGTTTGACCGATTTGTATGAAACTTTTATGCCACCACGCGACACGTAACTGATAGTGGAACTACCTGATTTCAGATGTATTATTCCCTACATTTTGATGCAATTCTTTAAGTGTTTGGTAGACTGCTTTGGAAGGTATTATACCGTAACTTTGCAATAACATTTGAAAAAAATAATGCAATTGAAAATATAACTATTTTATAGAATTTAACCACCATGAAACAAGGGCTGTAATGACCTTAATATTGGTAAGCCCTAAAGACCCAATTGAAAAAGGAAAAAATGAAACACATTTTTAAACATTTGTAAAAGTTATGAATATTTGTTTTCGAGACTTTAGTGCATGTCAAACAATTTATACTCATCATGTTTCTGAAATAACATACCTAGCATGTGAGAGAAAGATACTAAGTTTATCGGGAACGGATCTTATCCTCTCTAAACATAATTGCTTCGAAATAATAATACCACTGTACCTCAGACTTCAAAACTGTAAGTCATATGACGTAGAGAATGTATAGCCTTGAGCTTTTTGCTTGATCCTTCATGCATCTTGAATTTCCGCCCATTTTTCTCGGGATGAGAATAAACAGCTCAGCTCCCTTTCATTCTTTTCACTCTCAAGAATACTCTCGTCAGAAGGGAAAAAAGAATAAGTTTGGAAACAAACTTGTGACTATTGACGGACCACTGAGAAGTTCGGCATCGTTAGGTCCGTTTCTCCAAGCAAATACTTTTGTGTGTGCACGTTTGAAATGCCAATGAGGAAGCGAAAGAGTTAACGGAGTAACTCTGTTTAGACGTTTTCGTATTGCATTAATTCTTAGAATTGATATTCATCTTCGATATTATTGAGATTTTGCAAGACACTTGTATCGTACAATCAGATGGTGTTCAGTTTAGGCATACATTCTTACGTACGCAGAATTGGAAAAGATACAAAATCCAAAATGGGGATGAAGAACACACATAGTTTTTGTTGTGAAACAGACCAGGCACACTGTGGTAAAATCTTTGAATTTACCTGTAAAGTTCGACTATACAATTAAATATGGACGTATTTGTGACATAATCTTGAACAAATTTACCCAATTTTGTCACTTGTACATCCGCATTTAACTGTACAATTGATTTATGTAGGAAAACATTAGATACACCGTAGCTTGTATGAAGTGCTTGACAGTAAAATCCAAATCCCCTTAAAAAAGCTTGCAACGACAATTTTACTTTCCTATTTTCCAATGTTTTTCTGATACGATAATAAAAGCGTATTTCTTTAGTTTTGTACGTAAACATTAACGTAAAGATCGTACGAAAAGTAACAGGATAGAATCTGTGAATTCATGTTCCTATTATCTATTGAAATTCTGCGAGAAAATACTCCGCCAATGATAATACAGGTGGAGTATTTTGCACCTGTAGAGTACTTCAATTATGGCACATTAAGGGTTCTAATGACCTCGATGTTGGCGAGTCCTAAAACCCCAAGAAAAGAAACCGATTTAAAAAAATTTTAAAAATTTTGATCTTTTTTATTCCACTGAAGACGAAGTCATACCAGTGTGGAACTGTATAAATATTTTACTATTAAATTGACCTACGATATCATTTATTGACTTGTTGTTTCACAAAGGCATTTATTTTGGCGAATACATCACACTCTCTCGACGCTAGCTTTTTTCCCTGAGAGATTCGTCCCACGCCCGCAGCAGGCGCGAGAAGGCGCGCGTGTCGTCTCAGAAACTAACACCGCCTGCGGCGACGGCGGTGAAATGGCAGCTCGCGCCGCCTCTGGCTGTCAGAAGAAGCCATTTTTGCATGCTTGGCGAAACGTAAGGGACATGCTAAGCCGACTCTTTGTGCGTTCGCCAGCGAGGCTGTTGCGCAGCCATGGACTGGCGGTCGCAACATACCTCCCCCGGGAAGCTGCATGGAGAGCGCGGGCGAAGATCGTGAGAAAAGACGAGAGGATCGCTGGAACCGAAACTGGAGAGAAAGGAAACACTCGAGAGATCACGGAACAAACCCTCATACTTGGATTAAAAATATTATAAAATAGATTTCGTTTACATAAACGTGTGTCCAAAGTAATATTTGATAAAGTTAGTCGTGTATCAAAGTACAGAAAATCCAGCATAAAAATTTGCCTTGATAAAATTTGAGAATGGCAGATTTTATCAGCTCATAAAACAGTTTTTATTTCAGTGTATAAAAAATTGTAGTAAAATAGTAAAATGTTTGATTCTTCAGCTAAAGAATTGTCGTCTCCGTAGGTGATCATCATAAGACTGTGAAGTAATAAATTATTTAAAAAAGGAACACACTCGAGAATTAATAAGTTAATCTCGTAAGTTAAATGATTGACAAAAAGAAACAAGTTTAAATTTAGAAAAGCCAAAAGAACAATTAATTTAATTTTCTTCGTTCATTTATGAATTTCTCACATTTTAGTCCATCTGTTTTAAAAATGTTATTTTTATTCCATTATTGCTTCCAAGCCGGATAATAACCATACTTAGGGATATTAAGTAGTTTATTAACATTAGATAAAGACTATGACTACAAACTTTATTTGTATGGGACAGAAATGTTTACATTAACTGCGGCCCCAGAAACCTACGTTTACATTTCACAATACTATTTATTCCTGTAGCTCTTCCCTTTAAGGATGTAACTAAAAATCCTTGATCTACTAGGATTCATTACGAAATTACAGTTTTAACTTTTTAAAGTATTTATTTACGTTTATAACGAAAACTGAAGACTTGCCCGTTATAATCTGTTTCACTGACGTCAAAAAACGGTCAATTGTACTGCATTATTCACAATATGTAATTTTAAAGTGGGGTATATAACTTCTAGATATTCTTTTTTACTTCATAGACATAAAACACACAACATTTGTTACTTAAACACAATTGCAGTGAAAGTTGCTAGTTGAAAATCCCATTTTTGTTTATACAATATTTTCGTTTCATTCTTGTATCAGCACCATTGCATGAAAACGAGATACAAAACCCAAAGGTATTCATCAAACGTAATTACTCTCCGGCTGACAGGCATCAATATGGAGGGGATTCCTATACCTCCTGCTGTCAATCAGCTCAGATGTAGGATGCGTAGAAAGCATCAAGGTAAATAGGATTTCCTTTAATTGATGGATGATTATAATATCAGAAGAACGGAATAGGAGAGTTGACGTTTTACACATGTCTCTTTATTGTTCACATGAGAGATGTAGAAAATTTCTACAGCAGTGAGACGGCAAGTAAATATCCCATTTAGGAAAGACGATAGAAGATCAGGATAATAGGAACTATTTTCAAAATGAACTTGCCGGAGGTAGAAACGTTGAGGAAGATATGTAGTTTGATACAAAATTATGTAAGACAATACAGAAATCACAATACAATTCAATCGTAGTACAATACATAAAATTCGAACATTAATAAATATGCTCTTCCCGTGGAAACTGTTGTTGAAATTATGAATATGAAAGTCCTGAGTTATGTTTACGTTTTTTGTGTGGGAGGTGGAGTGTCTAAAGAAAAAAGATAAATTGCTTCAAAGGAAACAGGAAGCGAACTCAATTTTCCCAGAAAGTCATTTGGTTTGCTTAAGATCGTTTTTTTTTTTTGGGGGGGGGGGCTTTAGGGCTCGTCAACATCGAGGTCATTAGAGCCCTAAGATCGTTCTGCCGGGTAATGTTGTCAAACCATTAAAAAGTCTAATTATCATTTTTGATGATATTTATATTGTTTTGCATGATAGTTTTGTGAATAATAATAAGTTATAAAAACCTAATTTGTAGTAAATAGTTATTTATGAAGATAATAATATAAAATAAGACCTAACTTGACTCTGATCGTAAGTAGTGAGACCTGTCATTAAGGACCTGCGGTAGTCAGGTTCAGCTATATACTCCTCCTTTTTAATTTCAAATTGATATTTCTCAGTCTAATTAAATTTAATTTTTTTGCAAAAGATCTCATTGGCAAGCTGAAGAAAGTACAATATGTCGTGTCTTTCTACTTTTTTAACATTTTTGATTTTTATGAGTAATTAGCAAGAAAACTGTGGAGGGAATGAAAAAAACAGAGTGATTTGAATTAGTGAATTGTGTCTCTAGACCAATGCTACGACTACGATTAAAAAACGATCTTGCAGGTGAGACGAAAATGAATATTAGTGCCTTTCTCATTTGTCGAAAACGTTATGTGAAAAGCAGGTAAATAGCTTCAAAAGTCACAAAAATGTGCAATTCTTGACACTTTCATCCTCAGAATCAACTACGGAGTTCTCCGTCAGACCGACAGATAGTGCTACGGAAAGGAGAGTAAGGGGTGGGGGATATTGAAGGAAAGAGCGGGAATATGAGATTTGTTGAGAAATGAGACCATGTTGTGACTGAGTATTCATTCATACTGTGCTGACTGTGAATGTTGACCAAGTACTATTCGTGAATGTCCTGTGCGAATGAGCACCGTGTCTGAAGTCACAATAATGAATTAAATAATAATGATTTAAGAAAAATGGAAAATTGAAACTGTCCGCACCCCGGAAAAAGAACAGGACTGAAGGATTCAAACGTTGGAGGGAGTAACAAAAAAAGTATATTAAGTAATTATCACAAATTTTTTATAAATTTAGAACGGAAAATATATTATTACGTATTATATTTTAACCCCTATATGATGAAGTGAAATTACATGTAGCTGTCATTTTCTTGTATGTTCAAATTGCAGGTCTAGCATTTGACAGAATACGATGTTAGGATTTTCTTATGGTACGTAGAATTAACAATTTGCCCTTTCATAATGATAATGGTATATCTTTTTACTTTAACATTAATAATTGTTTATAAAATAGATCTGAATTTATAATAAATTTGAGTAAAGTGAAAGAAATATATTTGAACCTCTTGTGTACCATTCCTGATTTGTATTAATATTTTTATCACATCTAGGCGCACCCTACTGCTTTATAATTCAAAATTAAATATCTCAAGAAGTTCTATATTCGTTGATGCATTTGTTTTATTTTCGCGTTCATTTATTCTTTTTCTTTGGAGTTAGGGCTCGCCAACGTCAAGGTCATTAGAGCCCTTCGCGTTCATTTATAAGACACTAACCATTTGTTTATTTATCACTTGCTTGTCCTTTTTTTCTATAAATTCTCAAATTATCTTAAAAAAACTAATAAAGAAATAATCGACTGATGGTGCGACGATCTCATCCATTGGTTTCAGACGCGTGACCTTTTATTGCTCAACTACATTCAAAATATTTATTGATTCAAACGTGAACTTATATTTCTCCCAGTTCACATATTTTGAATTATTATCAGTGTGCTGCTAAAAATATGTACAAGTTTTGTCGATTTGTAGATCGTTATTTTTAATTGCATAAGATCTCAGGCCAATAGTATTATCCCACTAACGGATCTGTGTCCCAGGAAAATATGTGAACTAGAAGCATATTTTCTATTCCTTCCCTGCGCTTAGTGTCTCGTCGCAAACAATGTAGTACATTG